>JBBPOL010000010.1:0-37172 GCA_038091435.1 Leccinum variabile | reverse complement strand
TCTCCCGATTCTGCTGGAGGGTGGCCCCGTTGCCTTGATATGCCACCCCCTGCGCAAGAGGAATAATTTTACGCATAGGTGCTTTCAACGAAGACGTTTTGCAGCGGTCTTCGATCGAAGCAGATCCTGGTTTGGCAACCAGTTTGAGAGGTTGACCGGCCAATAGATGGCCTTGACCTCGGCCGAGTAATCAATTGCCTCGATAGCAGCTCTCTGTATGTGTTCTTCAACTTAATGTCCACAGAAGACAACGTCCATACGCACTCTGGATTCCCATGGTTCATCTTCTGTATGATTCAACAAAATTTCCCGGTACTCGATATGATTCGAGGAATTGCTCATCATATCACAGTCACCAGGTTTGTGCCACTGTCCACAGAGGCCGCACTCTTCATTCTCATGATATGAAAGAGTTGATCCAGAAGGTACAGCCGAAAAGGGGCCAGAAAGATTACGCGGGTGCTTCTTAGGCATCACCGGGTCCAATAAAAGTTGCTGGTCGGCATCAAGCGACTGCATCGACCCCGTCGTGCCATCGGTATCATCACCACCACCGTGATAAACGCAATCGGAATCCGACGATGCCCCTGATTTCACTTTCTCTTGCCTTTTCCTTTATGCCTGGCAGAAGTCTCTTCCGGGCCATCTAGGAAATCAAGCCGTTGCTGAGAGGAATAGATCAACCATCGAACTGGAGTGCATATCTATTGGACAAACCTGAGGGAACGCGGCAGCAGCCTTGCGACGAACTCCGCGGCCTGTCACCTCTTTCTCCTTTGCTGCCTTTTGCTTAGCAGCCATACGATCTAGCGCTTGGGCCCATGAATCCCCATGATCAATGTCGGGTACAGTGTCTCCAACGTCATCCAAGAGATCCTTATCTGCTGCCCGTACCTTGGCAAAGCTGAACTTCAGACCGGACTCGCTAGCAATGTCCTTTTCGTCCCCGTCGTCCTGTCTTTTCTATGAGCCTATCAAGGTCATGCTCGCTGTCTGAACGTGATGGCTAAGCTGGCACTGGGAAAGAAGCCCGAGATGGTACGCACAAACAATATCTTTCGAGCCTTGTTCTCCTTCCTCAAAGAGCGCCTTGGCTCCGAAAGTGAGAATCGATTTCAGGTCGCCGCCGCCATTTTCGTCATCATCCATTTTCTGCACAATCAGATGATCGAGGACTAGCTTTTTCTGCCTGCCAGCATTGTTCGCTCTGCAAAACATCAAATAGGGTCCGCTCTCTAAAAAGTAGTACTCACCTTCAGCTCAGTCTTTCATCATGAGTTTGAACACGAGACATGTCTTCTTTTGACCATAACGATGCGAACGAGCAATTGCCTGGATATATATTCAGAGCAGATTAAGATTAAAGTAAAATATCCTCATGGTCCTATCGAACGATGTCAGCCACGCAGCCAGAATGAGAAGCCGTCACGAACCTGGTGGTGATTGAAATCCGGATCATATATAATGACTGTATCCGCCGTAAAAAGATTGATACCAACACCACCAGCGCGAGTGGTGAGCAGATATATGAAATATTCCGAATCTGGCTTGTTAAACTCGTCCATGCCCTTCTGTCGAACCGCTTGCTTCGTTTCACCGTCCTGTAGTAAAAGGTAAATTGAGGCTCCTCAGAAACTGGTGAGCCTTACGATTCTCAGATATTTGTAGTCTTCGCCTCTCAAGAAGTCTTCAACGATGTCGAGAGCAATGACAAACTGAGGAGATCAATCAAGGATAGTGGAGCTCTACGAAGAAGCGATACTTACTTGACTGAACAGGAGTACGCGATGTCCTCTTGCCTTGAGCTTTGGCAGCAGTGGTCTCAGTAGTCGCAGCTTCGCGCTTGCGTCTATCAGTTTCTCGTGAGCCTCGCTTGGCTCAAGGCCACGAGGTTCAATTTCATTGGATATCAGGTAGGGGTGTTGGATGCACCTGGTACGATTCGTGAGGAAGATACATTAGCAATCTCCACGAGTACTCACTTTCGTAACTGCATCAACATGTTGTTTATATTTGTTTTAGAGCTTGCTGCGCGACCTGCTGTAACAGTCGACACTTGCGTGAGGTGCTTGAGGATGTCTAAATTCTGGCCTGAAGCACGAAATTCGTGATCGAACCTAATGCATGGCACATTGGAGCTCACTGAGGATCGACCGATAAATCTCTTTCTGCAGAGGAGTCATTGAGAGTGGCACAATGACCTCGTTCTGCCCAAAAGTGTGTTCAGTGGTTCGTACTCGATGGAGAACTCAAATACCTTGGGCGGAAGTTGGAGTACATCACTCTTGATGCGACGCAGGGAGTATGGCTTTAATCTCGCGTGCAATTGGCGCACTAAATCTTCGTCGAGCTCTTCATACTCCTTCTCAAGCGCTTCAAGATCCTGCCACTTATCGCGATCAAGGAAATTCATCAAGTTGAATAATTCACGGATGTTGTTGTTCAATGGGGTCTGGGGCAAAATGTTAAATTAACGATTGTGACAAGATGAACCTTGGCTGACCCCTGTCATGATAATTCGGTGATTTGGCTTGAGTTCGTTCAACTTCTTCTTGAAGAGCAGACTACCATCGCTTTTAACTTGCGACGAATGTGAAATTCAACATTCACAGATGAAAGAGAAAAACTCACGGCGCTGACCCTCATCCACTACCAGAAACTCCTAACGACCCACACTCTTGAAGACGGAGGCAAAATCCTTGGGGTTCGTGACTGTCTCGTTACTGTCTCTCGTATGTAGTGACGAGGACATGATATTTCGGCTCGTGCGTCGATCCATGAAATAGTTCATATCGCATGATCACATCCCGCGACTTAGCTTCCCCGAAAAAGGGTACCACTCTGATTCTGGGAGCTCAGCGCGAAGATTCCCGGACCCAATTGGTAATTGTGGAATTTGGAACAACAACAAGAGCAGGAGTCATGCCGAACTTTTCGACCAATGTCCCGAGAAACGAGTTCTTTCTCGATGCGATTCCTCTGAGAATCGTAAGGGGTGATAATACGGTAGGACAAATCGATTGATATAACCGAGCGAGCTTCAGGACAATTTGAGCTTCCTCGTGGTTCTTGTGAGTCGTGACTGATGTCAGACGTTTGAAGCGTCGAGAAATGATTGACTTACTACGATCCAACTATGTCCTGACTTGGCTTCCCGATCTTTAGGCACGTCAACAAAGCAACATGACTTGGGTGTTGTAGAGACATGTTTGGTGAGGAGTTTGCCGTCATAGTAGACGTGGCGCGAAATGAAGTTGCCGATTCAATCATTACATATTGATGCTGTCTTGGTAATTGGTCTGAGAGCATCGTCAGCGTTGCAAAGTCCCGATTTCGTGCTAGACCGCCTCGTATGCGTCCCAAACCCCAAATAAATCGGTGTGATTTTATAATAGTCACTCAGTGGGCGCGACTTTTTTGGGATATCGTGTGCGCGATTTAGTGGTTTAGTAAAGGACGAGGGTGATCTCGGCAGAAAGGAGGGTGGGGCAAGGGCGAGGATGAGGGCGGGCGACGGCGTCACCCCTCGAACTAGTAATTGGGACCTCCGTCCGCTTGCTCACCGATGTGTTTTATTCTAAATCGCGCAAACGAACTCTCGATCGCGCGCACACAGCCTCATTTTTTCCCGCTATTATTTTGGCACTTGCAGCATAGTACAGTTCAGAAACTACATTAGGAAATAGCTGAGTCATACTGTTTTGGAGCTTGATTGGGAAATGGCTTAGTAACGCCGTCAGAGCTATCGATCGCCATTATCTTCGCTCCGTTAGCGTCATCCACATGGAAATTAACGGTACGTAATGAGAAACCGATCGTTTTTCTGGATCCGTGCTGATCGTGAACGCAGTTGAGCCCCCGGATGTGAAAGCTTTCCCCATGGCATCGTCCACTTGCTTTGCTTCCATCGTCCAACTCTCGGGTCCGTTCGTAAAGAGCATCGACCTGTCCGGTCAAGCGTGCCTCTCACCAACTACGTTGATCGATATGGCAGGTGGCCTTTGCGTGCGCTCAGCACCAATCGCAAACTACACGCAGCTGACCACGATCGCGTTGCAAGGCTGTGCCTCGCTCACAACTCGATCGCTTCATAGTCTTCTCGTTCGCTCGCCGTTCCTGTGCAGTTTGAACGTCAAGGGGCTGAAAACCGTCACCAACGCGACACTGGACGTGCTTGCTCTACGCTCACATCTCACATCACTGAATATGAGCAGGTGTACCAACGTTGATGGCTTTGGCATTTGCGCGTTTGCGAAGGTGGTCATGGAACGAGGCGCCCGCCTCGGGCTCACCGTGACGGAGCTTAGGTTATCTGGAGTCGACATGGCCAATGACGACGCGCTGGCAGCGTCACGGTTGGATAAGGCTGCACCTCATCTGGAGGTCCTCGATCTGAGCCATTGTCGTGGTCTGCACAACACCGCTTTGGAGGCATTTGTGGCTTGCTCGGTGGACGAGAAAGGCGTCGGAGAGACTGTCTTGCTGACTTCTCTGGAGGCAGGGAGGGACCCGAGGGATTCGCGTCGATATAGGCCACGCGTGACGTCCCTCTGACTCATCTCTCGCTTTCCAGTTGCATCATGCTTACGGACAGTGTCGGCAGCTCAAACCTCGCCTATTCGGTTCCTCGTCTCGAAATCCTCGAGCTCGCGGGAATAGGGTTTACGCTCATGGACGATGGCCTTGTGTGCCTCCACGCCACTCAGATCCGGAAACTCGACCTGGAGGACGCTTGCAATATTACGGATGCAGTTCTCGAAGCGCTCACTCTGGTCGATGCCGAAGGTTCGACGTTCAAGACGGCGGAGGAAGTATTTTATTGTATTTTGGGGGTTTGAATGCCCACTTAAGTATATCGATATGATCGATGATCTATCTATATTGACTTATATAGTATGTACATGCATCAAAAGGCATGATATCGATGACATCGAATCAAGGAATAGGAACTCCTGTTGACCAAAATAACGCGAACACAGTCACGATCGATGCTCAAGATAACTCTGGTCAGGCTTCTCGTTGAAGGGAAGCACGTCCAGGAAACGGAGGCAAGATTGAGGGTGGCGTGTTAGCGGATAGCCGCTGGAGTCCCGCCGGCGTCGTGTTTTCGACCTTCAAGGCCTCACTGGCACGAGATGTGGCACATTATGCCAAATTTAGTAGCCGATGTCACGGCAATGCGTGTGTGTGACCAGATTTTGCATCGGGCACAATAAGTCGGCGATCGTGCCCCGATTCGGTGGCGTATCTAATATATATTACATTATACACCTAAACTGGAACGAGATAATCGGCGCATCTGAGATCTTGACGTTTGTTTGGACGTGAAGTCCGACTAATAATTGAGCGACTTGCTGATCACCACTCCCACCCTTCCCCATTCCTAGCACCATTGCCATTATATGGACCCACACATGTTCGGCGCGTTCGGCGCGTTCGGCGCTCATGGTTCAAACGATTCGCCCACAGGTAATAATAACCTGCAATGGACCAGTATGTTGATTTCATCTTTTTATCGTTCGCTCATTTTTATTTCCAGATATGACGGCGGGACTGCAAAACGTCACACCAGACCACGGTCCTGATCGTGACGCAGGTACAACTCCTTCTGGCAGTGGTACTGGTTGGCAAAGGAACGACTCTGGGGACTCGCCATCTCCCAGGCCAACCAATCTTCAAGTTGAACACATTCTCACCATCATTCGGTCTTTGCTTTCGCTTCCGGACTCAAGTTATTCCCCAGAACGTGAGTGCGATTTTGACAGTATCGCCTACTACTCAATATTTTTACAGAACGTTTTCACTTAGTTCTTTTAGCCTACGCGTACGAGTCTGGCTGGCTGGAGGTGACGCATAGCGCGATGGCGAGGGTCTCATACTCGATCTTGACCGGAACTATTCAACCGACGGTTCTCTTGCCTTCTGATCAAGGCATCGACGTCATCAACTCTATCATCCAGTGGAATCAACGAGTGAGAGGCGATCCGAACTGGGCACCGGGCGAAGGTACTTTCATTTTGTTTTTTTTCGGTGTCGATGCAACTGATCAATCACACAGTTCGAGGGCTTCACGTGGATACGTTCACGCCGTACTTTCGCTCAAGCCTTCAAGATTCGGTGTTCCGCAAGTTGATCAGCGATCAAGTCGCTCAAGTCCCTTCGATCTTTTTCACTCACGTCCGGGCATGCATCAGACGCCTGTTGACTCCGGCTCAGTATCACCACGACGAAACCCGCGTGCACCCCAAGCACCCAATCGCCGGTTACACGCCCAGTGGACCGTGTAAGAATACCTCGTCAATCGAAAGGCGACTCCTATGGGACCACCGCTGGGGTCCCCATCTCTGGCACATCTTAGTCGACGAAACGTCACAATACCAGGTAAATTTCAGTCTTTGTTTTTCTGAATCACACATTTGACGTCCTCTTTCAGGTGAGATGGTTCGCAGATAGTGCCGTGCGGGACATCGTCCTCCACACGTTGCACCTGCGAGATTCCGTCGGATCGATCAAGGTCATGGACCCCGAACATTTCGCTCGAGTGATGTCCATTCCGCGCACAATACAAACGGTGTCGTTTGTTCTTACCGCAGTATGCACGCTAGTTCCGACAGTGCTTATATACATACTAATCTTGGCTGTTTTATAGTTAGCCGTCGAGTTAGAATCTATCATAGGACGCTTGCCCGCTAAGAGTACCCTCAGCGACTACGTCGTCCGCTTTCAAGTCCATCACGCGGAGGTGTACAATTTCCTGATCAGCATCAACGAGAGGACGAATGTACATCTGGACCAGGAGCAGTCTGAGACGGCTTACAGGGGCTTGCAGTCGCTCCTGAAGCTAGACCCGGTCAACTTTTCGCCAGTTGACTCGGCGGGTCTAACGTCGACGATTCTGATTTTCTAGCTACGTAGTACAGTCTTCTAAAGTAGTCTCAAATATATCTGTACTCTGCTTTGCAACACGACCACCCTCGTCCTTCAAGATCGTTTCATCACCCCGGATCTCTCGACCGCTTTCGACAGTCTGCCACTTCTCTATCTGCTATTCTGCGTGGGGAAGTCCTGTCGTGCCCCTTTCGTTTCGCCTCCTCCTCCTCGTCCCACATCTTCCTTTTGCACGATTCGGACTCACCTGCGCTCCAAAGGTTCGGTCTGCTCGTCGTCGCAGAATCCCATCATTCTGTGCTTTCCGTCGCACTCGCCGACCTCCCCCCCGCGCGTTCGTCAGTTCGCGCAGACTCGATTGTGAACAGTCACTCCAACCTTCCATCGAACTATCCACTACCTATGATCCTGCCCTCTAAACGCATGTCTTCCCCCGATGGAGTGTCTGGAAATTTGCCGAAGAAGCAGAAACACAACGGGATCTCTGGTTGTCCAGTGTGTCTTGGACCCCAACATTCTATCGAGAATTGCCCTGTTTTTCACGCGGACAATCATAGGTTCGTCTGCAATTGGGCACTAGTAACTTTCTTCTCTGACCTTGGTTCTTGTATCACAAAGCAGATATTGCGGCTGTCTGAGGATCCGTCCCACAAACGAGTAGTCAAGAAACTTCGAGGTCTTCTCAAGCAGCGGAAGCTGGCTGAAACCGCGGAAGCGGGTGCCAACAAGATGCAAACATTGCTACCTTGATCTAAGTAAAACTCTTCTCTTACCAAGGCTACTTAAAGATTTGCGATGAGTGATATTGTAAGGTGATTTTATTTGCTAGACCTATCGTACCGCGCATATGCCCAAGTATTCTGTCTATACCGACGTAGTCTACTATCGAATCTTTATAAGCATCCGTCGCACACTCCGACGTCAGTACGTAAAGTGACGCAGCTCCTTACATCTCTCACCACCATCCTGCGAGACAAGAGGTTGCTACACGGCTACAGCTATATCTGTGCAGACAAAATGGATCTATGTGACACCTTATAAATGGGCACGCCATCGTGGAGCGTGGAACCAGAAAACTCGACAAGCTTGTATACACGCGGCAAGCAGACGTTTTGCAAGAACCTGAAAACCAGAGAGAGATTGGAGAATATCTTGAGTTCCGAGCGACGAGGTAGAAAATGTCGAAATATTTTTTTCGTTTGGTAGTATGCTTTTTGCGGCTCGGTAAACCGGCAATGATTGGAGTTGAACGTTGAACGTTGATGGGGAAAAATATGCTATTGTAAACTTACTTGAGCTCTTGAAGTTGAAGAGAGACATTCACCGAAGACCAAATCACGTTGAAGGAATCGGAAGGATAGTAGATAGTACATCGGAAGTGTAAGTACTTACTATGGCCAGGAGTTATTAGTGGGTGTAATTCCCACATCGACGTTCTTTGAACAAGACTCCGACGGGTGATGCAGCGGACTTGAAGCTTCCTCGTTGTCACCCGATTTCGTGTCGGAGCATCCGGAGCGTTCGCCCAATGCAGATATGAGGACTTTCTATCTTGCGAATCGTGCGTTCGTCAGTTTTCCAAACTGATCACCCGCGCTAACTCAGTCGTGAAAAATGCCAGCTACATCTATCACTGGAAAGATTTTGTGACGACACTATCTACGACGTTTCCTCAGCTTCGTGAGTACCTGTTGGTACGCCTCAACTTGACATCGGATGATAAACGCCATTAACAACAAGATTTCATCGCCACTACCGCTCCGTTCAATCCGATCTTGAGTCCTGTTTCAACTGAATACGATAATCATTACTATGACACCCCCGGTAAGTTCAAGTTGACTTGTGTCCAGATTTCATCCTCTGACCTCAATTCGCGGTCAGATTACTTCGTTCAGAACGCATTCACTTATGATGCCTACGAGGTGACCAGGAAGGTTCATTTCATTGCCACCTCTATTACTCACTCCGTATGTACTTAGCGCAATGGCACATACTACATGCAGGTAAGAACTCGTGCATGAGCGCACTACTGAGACCCTCATCTCCTTCCAGGGCGAATACGCCGTTACCGACAACAATGACGGGTCAACCATGGACTATCCCACCGTTCAGGGTAAGCCACTCTGTCGCGCATCTTCACCGTCTCATGATGGTCCGTCCAGGTTCTGTGGCAGAAGCTGCGTTCATGATTGGCTTTGAGAGGAATGCGGACATCGTGTTCGCCGCTGCCTACGCGCCACTCTGGTCGAATATTGGCACCCCACCTATGTGGGCAAGTTTCCGTCCCTCGTTTTGTCTTCGTCGTCACCCACATGCCCTGGCTCCAGACACCTAACATGATCTCTTTCGAGTAAGTCTGAGGGGGGAGCATCTTGACGGCGCTGAGAACCTGATTGGTGCTGATGAAGACGAACAGCGCTTCGACAGTCTACCTTTCGACCAGCTACTATGTCCAGCAGGTATGATCTCTGCTCCATACCCAATGTCGATGTTGTCTTGTTTCCCCAGTTAACACGTCGAACACAGCTCTTCAGTACTCGTCGCGGTACCCAATACTTGCCCAGCACGCTCCCCATCGAAGGCGGAAATCTCCACTGGAGTGTAACGCGCGACACGGATGCGAACGCGGCGTATATTAAGGTACCATTCCCGTTGAGCCATAGCGCATATAGACGCCTTCAATGACAATGACACATTCATCTATTCTACCTTCTAGGTCGTCAACTATGACGATGGCCCTGCGTTGGTGACGTTTGTGATGCCCTTTAACGTCGCGAGCAACAGCCCTTCCACGCCTAGCGCCGTCGTTCCTACTACGACCCCTTTGTCGGTCGGTCAAACGTTTAACTTCACTGCCCCTGCGTACAGCGTCAGCGTCATCACAGCCTTCCTTGCATGACCGGGCGAGATGAATTCTGCCTGGTAGTCAAATATTGGTTTATTCCTTGCTTGTGGAGGAGATTGTGGTGGTCAATGGTGTACCAGACAGTCGCTATTGGGACTCGGATGCGAATCGGAATTACTTAAGCTTTTGACATCTATCTGAGCGCGTACTATGGACGTACTTACCAACTGTTGAACACTGTACTATCTTATATTTCTCCCTTCGTGTGAACCTAAAAACTTCACATTTGCATTGACGGCGGTGCGCACTACTAACGCGTGTTTCTTTCCGAGTCGCTTCCGGTCCCGAATCGGAACTGTACTTTACCTTCTTCCAGTACTAGTGCCACTTCCATGAGCCACCTTAAGTCCGCCCCATTTTCCCACCACACAGATGCGGCCGGGACAGCCGAAGTCCTGTCTCTAATCGAACCCATCCCAAACGGTGCACTCTCTGTACTCGTCCCAAACGGCAAAGGTCTCGAAGAAGTCTTCCGAATTCTCTCCTCCTCCTCCTCCTCCGCGAAGCCTCCACTGGCACCGCCAATTACAGAAGAAGCGATATTCACTGCGGCAAAGGACGTTTTCTCGCGAGCAAATACGAATGCCACAGCGGCGGAATGCTTGGCTCGCCTCGAACCCGTGACCCGCAGGACCCGCGACAAAGGACTACAAGTACGCGGATATTTTTCGGTCGTCATTACATATAGATACTCTGGAGTGCACCCAACGTAGGGTGCGAAACGTCACAAGGGAGCTGCTCCAGATGGGTTGTTATGAGGTCAACCTGGGGGATAAGACAGGCACGGGAACCCCTGCCAGCCTGCGTGCGAGGCCTGCAGAGAATTTCATCCAAGCAAACTTGCGGGACATTGTGAGTGTCTCTGTCATGTGCACCTAAGAGACCATGCGCAGCTTGACTTATAAACGATGTCGAATAGTAGTCTCACGAAACACAAACATATTCGCTCGCTCGAAGTAGGATTGCGCTCCTAGGACTTCGATGCCTCTGTCGGCGCACTCGGTGGTTATCCTTATTCCCCTGGAGCGATTGGAAACATCGCCACGGAGGACGTCGTATATGCCCTGACCGGCAAGTCTTTTGGGGTTGATATCGGCGAGCCATACACTGGTACCGTGGTACGCCCCTTGCCATCATTTCATACTAATCTGTCCTCTCATCTCCCAGCGCCTTCGTAGGCATCGTTATCCAGCCTGGGTCGAAGTGGAACATTGAGTCGATATCTCTTTCGTTGCTTGCTCAAACCGGTGCTTGTATTTCTGAAGTCCTCTGAAGGGAAAGCACGAGCCGGGCCAGTCGTGCCTACCTTGCTCGGAAACGCCGGGAGCAGCAGCTGGCCGAGAAAGCACGAACAGAGACAACGTATTAAGCTCGCTACAGGAGATCCCGTCAAGACCATTGGCGGTGAAACTGGGCGGTGAAATCCCGGCTCTGTCAGTCATTTTTCTCTTCATCCTTTATTGATGTCATCCACAGTTCGTGTCCGTGTCACTCATCTAGCACACGGAATTGTATGACTCTCTATTTATCCACAAAGCTGACTACGAATGTGCAAGGTTAGTGACAGTACAGTCACCGTATCCTGGAGCTTTGCAATTCAACTTTGTGGCCGGGTCTAATCGAATAGGACACTTAGACTGAGATGAATTCCGGTAGGAATCGTCGTTGACAATCAGACACACGAAGTGCGAACGCTGGAACCTTGATATATGCTGAATCCCAACTTGAAAGCTCATGTACGACACTAAAAGTGCATCATGCGGATGAGGATGGTGAGAGGGACGGTGGACGAACCGGCACAGGTTGAGTACTGAGTCACCATCTTGAAAATAGAGGAGATTGCAACCCCTGCCACTCATGGCATCATCTCAGATGCCATCGGTGGATGCCTACTTTCCCACCGTCCGAAGGTGCCGCTTGTAATACATAGCATTATTGCAACGGAGCGCTGTGGTATATATTTTAGTTTATGGTGGCCAATAACCTCTCTGCCTAGTATATAGGTTTATATACCCATGGAATCACAATAAAAGAGAATGACTCGGAATCACTCTGTCAGACATCATCGAGACATCCTTTACCTGAAATTCCATTTCCGAGCTCACACGCGAGCGCAGCGCTCAAAGTACACCCCGTGCCTGCGTACCATTTGATTGAAGGCTTGGACGAGGGTATAGCACGATCACATCAGCGCCACGTCGATAAAGCACATCCACAACGATATCCATGACCTCTTCTACCTTGCTCGTTTGAAGGATATCCGTGTCTTCCAAAAGGCACGCCGAGTCGACTTGCAAAGTCGCATCATCGGGTACTTTGAGATGATGAACGTCATCAATGAGTCACAAAAGTGTCCGCCCTTGAGCAGAACAGCTTCCGATCCAAGTGTTAGCAGGTTCTGAGTTTGAGCAGCAGCTCTGCCTCCCTCTGGTTCGGCGTGATCAGCGTAGAGATGGGGAACAGCTCTTCGATTACCGTGTCGACAGCGTCTGGCTGTAATAAGACATGTCCCGGCCCTGCATGCGAAAGTGTTCTCGGAGCGTCGACGATATCGCCCTGGTATTCTCAAGTATGCCGGTCTTGATGGCGTGCACGTCAATATCGTCGAGCACACAACGCATCTGGAATCGTTCTACATCAGTGTCTGAGACACGGACTTATTGCGAAGGAAGAGTACACACCTGTTGCGCTACGAATTCGTGTTTTACGCCCTGTACCGCCTGAACGCTGCTAGTGTTCTGTGAAGTCATAGCCGTAACGGCGCTAGTACCATAGCATCCGTGGGCTGCAATCGTCCTAAGATCAGCCTTTGGTTGGTCTCAGTAATGAATGGCCGGCGAGTGAATGTGAATCATAGACACCTGAATTCGCGCGCCTTCACCTGTATCCGTGCCAGCTATGGTTAAGATGGTCGTCACCTTCTTCGACATCGAGACTGTGAGGGCGGAGAGACGAAGCACACTAACGTGCAGAGTCGCAGGCCCACGAGCCGTTGCGGGATTCACGAGAGTAGTAGCCGGTCCGCAGATGTTGTTTATTTCTAAAGCTTTTGCCAAACACCCCAAACAGGGAATCCACAAAAAATCCACAATGTCCTCTTCGTCCGATCTCGAAACTGGAATCTCACTACTAAATCATCCAGAAAAAGAAAAAGCCCATCACATAAGAAAAAGTCTAAGTCAAAACCTGCTGCCGTCTCCGCACCAGACCACGGCGAGAAGAACGAGGGAGACACCCCCCATTGGGCATACGAACCTCCAGAAGGCGCTGTATTGCTCGACCACACCGTCGACGTCGGAGTATTCGAGTGGGATGCAGTCAATAATGACCCAGACACGGTTCATCCGCGTCCCAGATTCGGTACGCACTCCTTACTCGAGCTCCGTCCTGCCGAGCAGTATACGGACCCGTAGATCAAAGCGAAACACCTCGAGGGACTGGATATAGACCCTCCCTCTTCATCACGAACAGCCCTCATCGAGAGTCTGGCAAGAAAGAACACTACATACAATATCTGGTCCACCGGCGAAGACGACGCAGAGCTGGCAGGTGGCGACGAGCTCCGGGGACTGTCATGTCTACTTCCACGCAAGGAAAATGGGCAAGCTATGCCTCGGTAAAGTAACGCGTCCCCACATGTACGTGCCCTTTTGCTCACATTCTACACCAGCTCCGAAACCGGTATCGCGCCGCATTGTTGTTTCGTCCCGACTTCGTATGGATTTGAGTTTTGAGCGTGCGCCGGCGGCCGCCACCGCAGGACATCGGTACCGTGATGCCGTGTATCTTATACCACACTCAGGGTGCCCTCGGGCCCGCCGACTTTTTTTCCTCTTGGGGAAGTATTGCTTCAACGGTGTAGCGCCAGCATGCCCCACGACGCGACGATATGATGACGCCGCCTCACCGCGTGCATTGACCATCGTGCCCGTTCTCGATCGCTCTGTGTCTTTTCAGCATCTGCTTCTTCTGAGCAAGCAAGGTTACCAGTCGCCAACGGCGACCCTAGTACTAAGTAAGACTTTTGGTTCCATTCAAGCTCTCTTAAGCTTATCCACGCGCGTAGAAATCAAGTCCGAAAACCATTATACGCTTTCGCCTACTCGATCCGAGCTGCATGCATACAAAATCAACAAGAACCAATGGTGGCCGTTCAAATAGTGCCCGATGCAGCCGTACAACCACCTTCATATACCCAAGGGCTGTCGGTCCCCGAGCATTCCTTGTACATATTAGTGGGTGTAATTCCCACACCCGTCGTCCGCGACTCGACGTTCTTTGAACAAGACTCGGGTGATGCAGCGGACTTGAAGCTTCCTCGTTGTCACCCGATTTCGTGTTGGAGCATCCGGAGCGTCCGCCCAATGCAGATGACACATTGATCAATGTAAGTTGACATCTTTTCGCCGTCTGCTTGTCTGACGCGTCATTAGATGCTGGGCGGTGGTCAGATATGGCGAATGAAGTCCTTGATCGGTTCTTTGCCAATCCCGCGGAGACAGTCTTTAGCCGTATCAAGAACGCTCACCCCTAAACTTTCGCGCGTGATTGAGACGAAGCCATTAATCGCCTCTACCACGAACTCTGTCCAATTTGGTGACGACTCTGACGAGCGCATCGCAAGGAATGGTCTTCTCGAGCGCGAGAGCCTTGAGAACACGGTGTTGGTAGGAGACGATGAGGATCTCATCATGTATGTAAGTCCTCTGAGACGCATGTCATATGGTATTGATTGTATTGTAGTCTGGATGTCTGTTTCCATCCCCTCCAGCCCCGTAAACCGCTCTCGGTCAAGCACGTGTACGTCGGCATCAGGGGCAAGACATTCCCCTGCTTTCCTTTTCGGACGGTTACTCTTCCGAGGAATCATTGTCCAGCATTGATATCTCATAGCTTAATGCTCGCACGCGTCGCCCTACGCTTCCTTTTAGCTTACTCGTCCTTACGGTCGCGGTCACGGTCATCATCACCTTATATCCCAAGCTCGTGCGTCACGCACTTCCATTTACGAGACGTTCCCGCCTACGAGTTCTCCCGCTCCCGCTCCCGCAGACTCAGTCCCCGGCTCAGCTTCTAACACGCCTGTTGTGACGAAACTGATAGATCCGCTTCAAGTGTATGTCATAGATCCCGAGACGTCGTCGGTGGATTCGTTCTCTCTGTGGGATGACGAGCAAGGGATCACCGCGCTCCGAAGGTGCTACGCTCTCCGGGATGAGGCGGAGAACACTGTTACGGAAAGTAAGCGTACGTGGCTGGATACCCCGGTTTCTGTTTTTGCTCTTCAATGTGAGCCGTCCACTGGTCATTCTTTCTCTGTTCTTGACAACGATCACTCCGCTAGCTTTCGAACCTCCGCATCATCGGTCTGCAATGCAAACGATGCTAGAGCATTCGCTGGAGGACTACGGTCCTCTTCCATCTGAACTTCGACCTCTGCGGGCGCTATCGCGCGTCAACAGTCGGCCCTCACCATACCCTCGAAACGTCAAGACTTCGTTCACGTCTTCTCCCAGCACGGAATATTTGCGGGCCGCTGTGACTGTGTCTCTCATTACGTCCAACTATGATGCTGTAGTACCTCGTCACTCCTCGTCGCTCTCCAACGCACTGCAGCAGATCACGATCAATCCCAGCGTACTGTCGACAATGTCTGCGGATCTGAAGAAGTGCGCCGTATCTGCAGACAAGTCTGAGCGTGTTTTCGGATTGCCACCCCGGCCTCGTCTTGGATCGGTGGCAGGACGTACAACGTCGGGATGGACGAAGAAGAGCACCGGTCGAACCAATATAGAAAATAAGGAGAACAACGCGAGCATCAGAGCCCCGCCTTCGGTGAACGTCTCACAAAGGACCATCGCGACGTGAGTATTTCTCGCTGCGACAATGGTATGAACGCGGTAGTGGCTACACTTTCGGGCTCCAAGACTCGTCTCATCGTCCAACCCGGCGGGCAGTGGCATTGTTGGGTAAAGCTCCTGCGGTCCGTACTCGTTCTCCATCTCATCGGGCAGACTCTGACCCCGCGTCCAGCGAGCACGCCGTCAATGCCACTGTTCTATTCGGATCACAACGCGAATCACTTTGGGTACCACACGTCGAAAGCAATCATTATTTCCGTGCGTCATCCCCCTTCCCCCCCTTTTCCTGCTCATGTTTTGTTCCAGGCTCTGCGCCTGACCTCTCAGCCCCACTGGCAGGTCACAACTTTACGGCGGCCATCAATTTCTACTCCCATGCAGTCGAGCCAAAATCCAAAAATTCCGCTTTCCGGTGCAATTGTGCGGCTGCAAGAACAAAGCACGAAGGACATGGGTTTTCCCTGGAAAATGCATGCGAGTGGGGTGTCGGGTTTGGGCCTGGTCACGCGAGGCTCCCGATATGACCAGTCAAGGCAATTCTGATCGACCCAAAGTATGCAAAAAGCATACTATAGGCACGTCAGCATTTGTGGGACGTCCAGTGATATACCTCGTTCATCCATCAAGTTAGACACGCGACATGTTATCTTCGGATCCCCAAACCCCAGTTGGCGGTTGCCAATTTCGAGAAGGTCGTCGCGCTAGAACCGAAAAATGACGTCGGCAAGTCGCAGTTGAGCGACTCAAGCTTATTCCGGAAGACTGAATTCGAGAAGGTATCAAGTCTGCTTCAGGTGTTGCCATCCATATTGAGCGCACTTTAGGCAATCGAGATGGAAGAAGAAAAGAATGCCGTGGAGTGCTGTATGCAAAACGAGGTCTGCTTAAGCGTTGACTTATGTGGATTCATTAACGCCGTAAGAACTAGGTGGGTTGCGACGTAGAGGCCGACTATGCAGGCACGAAACTAGATGTGACTGAGGATGACGACACAAATCACAGTTGCGACGTGATTGGGGATGTTCACGGTGCGTTTCCAGATTAAAGTTATTGTACTTGATTGGGTGAACATTACGTTTCTACGAAATGCTGCATCTGCGTTGGCTCGCCGGACTGCCATCAGCTGATCACTGTCTGCTGATGCAATGGTCATCATGCCTGATATGAATTCGTGTAAGTTACTCTGTCCTCCAGATCTAGATTGACCAGGCAGCCCTTCATAAAATAGGAGTGGGCGCCGCGAACAATTTCCAATACGTATCTCTTTTGCCTGGCTTGAACCACTGGTCAAGGACGTCGGGGTCATACCCCGAACCGAATGTTCACCAATGCTTGAAGGCAATTATAAAGCAAAGGACAAGAATTGGACATGGTATAGCTCCGAAGAAGCCAAGTAAAAGCATGACGGACAGATGTTGTAAGGTGAGGGTTAAAACTCATCCTTTTGCCCACGTGTTCACCGAAAGTGCGTACCTGGAGCTAGACGTCAATTTCACAGCTAACTGTTTATATAATGCCTCTCGCAACTCTGGTCAGCATGACGAAGCTGTCCACAGACATCACGCCGAAGACGATATTGTCCCTGGAGAAGCTCAAGCGCTATTTTGCCGTTTATGGTTGGATGTTCGGCGGAGATGGTGTAACGTTGGGATAGATGCGGAAGGTACCAGGCTTCGGACGTCGAGAGGGTTTGATGTGAGTCTACGGCGAGGTATAACTTCCAAGAGACCGATCGTGCGCTCTCTCACACGACCGCAGTTGCTGTGGACTGACCCTCAAGATACACCAGGGCACGGGCCAAGTAAACAGGTACTACGTGGTCAGGCTGGTTCCCTCCTTACTACACGGTCTCAGCATGATCTAAGGAGTTGGTATCGGATGTCACGAAACTATGGTGCAACTGGAATGGTGTCGCTGGTGTCTTCGCAGTTACGAAGTGTGAGATAATATGTACCTCCATCTTGCACTGATTTTGTCACCGTTGAACATATCACAGATGCTGTGATGGGCCATCGAACATGATGGACTGAGCATGACCGTAAGCCTCAAGTGGGAGACAACTTGAAGGGCGCATGCGTGCGTAGTTCAGAGAGGCAGCGCTCGTTCGGCCAGTGACAGTCGAGGAAATGTGACTGGCCCAGGCGTCCGGAACTGAAAGTGGACTCATCACCCAACAGATCAGAGTGGACATGAGTCAGCTATTTGCTGATTCGTTCACCAACCTGGTCTCGGAGGTCATCGCGCGATCTGGGACTGGACCGCTCGCCAATTCCAAATCTCGAGATGATCGTGACGCCGCCACAGGTCAAGGTGAAGGGGTTGCTCATCGGACTTCGCCAGCATACCATTGACTCGAGCTGCCACTATTTATTTTAGCAGCACCATCCACACAACCAGCCAACTCGGAGGACACGTCTCAGGCTCAGGCGCCTCGTGGTAGCCTGGCATCATCGACAGCTCGACCGGTCAGGCCTCCAATGGGTCGAGCACAACGGCCACGCCGTCGCCCCCGATTCCGACTGACCACTCGGACACACGATCATGAGCTTGAACGAAAATAATTCCAAGGTCTCGACGCTCGGCGGTACGGTCGACCCCAACCCGCCAAGGCTTCGGACCAGTCACACTAATCGATCGCCGTTGACCGGACACTCGCCCTCGCTCACTTCTTTCTACCCAGCTATTCGTCGACCTACTAGCTGTTAGTACCAGCAGCAGCTACCGAGCGAGCGCTGTGCAAGCGTCTCTCCGCCCTGTCTCTGGCCTTAATCCGACCGGGATCGCGTTCCGATTTCGCTCCGTGTTCGTCTCTTTCCCTCATGGTCCCTCCTGCCGTTCATTCCGAGTCGTAATGGTAGTGGTGGTGGCAGAGTCGCACCGAAACGTTCACGTTCGCGCACGCTCTTAATTTCGTCTGTCGTCCACGTCGTCCGTTTGTATCCCATAGTAGTTCGTTTTATCTGAATCGCAGCTTTCCCCAGTGCATGGGGCAGCATGGCTCGGAAGGGATGGGCGCGACCGCAAAAGGAAGTACCCACGCTGGTAAGTAAATATTTTGGAATAAGTATTATAATACTTAATTTGGGCGAAGGCAAAGCGTGGGAACTCAATACACGTTCGTGCCTCAAAGGTACTACTAAGTATAACGAAATCCCAGTTAGTAGCAGACAGCGACAACGAAGAAGCTTCCTTTCCAGCACGATGGATAGGACATCTTTTTTAGTGAGTCAAAGTGCCCACCATTTTTCCTCATCTAACCAGCAAAAGCCCTCGGACGACCAGAAGTCCAAGTTCATCCCAGTATGCTTAAGGGACCCTGCGCAAGTCTCGGCGAGAAAAGGTGGAAGAAGTTGCCGAGGAGGAAGAAGAAAACGCGGCCAGGAAGAAGGTGGCGTCGACATTTGTTCGGGGCTCGGGCGATACGAAGACGCCTCATCAACCTTCAACGAAGCGCACGACTGAAGGCTCGTCTCGGACGGGAGCGGTAAGAGAGGGATTGAAAGAGGCGAGTTGTCATCGTCGTCGTATATTTGACCTCGTAGACTGACTGATTGCAGGCCTCTGTGCCGAGTAGTGCTCCGAAATTGAAGGGCAAGTAGGATCCTTTGAGGAAATCAAGAGGTGTGTAGGCTATTTTCTTCGTCTCCGTAACCTCGTATCTATGGAGCAGGCCGTATGGGAGGCCTGGTACTCATAATTCAAGGCAGGACGATGCTTGTACTTGGGATTCAAACTTTGTCTATAGCCCCGATCTGCCACAGCTCTCCCAGGTTTGTGTTTGTGTTCGTTCATGGGTCATGTTCTTAGTCAACTTTCTTCTAGCTGACGAGGGCCAAAGTGGAAGTAAAGATGAGCAGACCCTGAGGTAAGCAACGCTTGGAAGTTTATGCCTCTGAATCTAGAACACGGTGCTTGTCTAGACGTCCAACCTTTTCGTGGCCAACTTATCTTCCAACAACATTACGAAGCAGTCCCCGAGCCTGTTTTTTTTTCTTTCTCTTTCTCTTTTTCTCGCCGTGAACCCGTTGGTTCGGTAGGTCTTCGATTTCTATCAAATTCTCTCGACCTGAAACATCCCCAGGTCAAGATTATGTGGCTCCGCGGCGACGGTCCTGGCAGTGACATGACCACGTCAATACAAAATAGTAACGCTGGTCTCGGTGGTTTCATGTCATTCATGAATCGCCAAGACACAAAGGACGCGCTGAGAGAAACGGGTGCCTTTGATTGAGGAAGCTCAGTATTGCGACTCGAGTCGGGTGTAGCAAAGCCGTCCCCATGGCTGCCAGGCTGTTGTATGGCGCGTATCTTGCTGGTATACTGTCCGAAGCTCACCGTATACTTGTAGTTGCGACTCGACGATCACACATGGCAGAGGAAGGAACAGAAGCCGATCGTACTCGTCCAGATGCCGCTCACGTTCCCGCTCTGGTGATCGTGGATGCAAGTGGCTTCACACAATCGTTCCGTTCATACAACTATAGCTCATTTCTTACCAATCGCCAGGTGGGTTGTTCAGTTACGGCACGATTTCCCCCTTACAACTGTATTATAGCATCACAGACATGTCTTCCATCGCGAGTTGGTTGAGCGCAGCGACATCATGGAACCATCATTTGATGATGATGTACGAGATCATTTTTGTTCCGCACCCTGACTGAGGGGTCCTTATTAGGGGTATAATTCGGTATATTCCACCGACCGAGTCAGAGCAGGAGTGTACGAAGAAGACCGGATTGAGCAAGCTCGCATGGAAGAAGTTTGAGGCAATGCTCCGCGCCCTCTCCGGGGAGCGTGGCGATCTTGCTCGTCCAATATTCAGCCTGGAACATGCCGAGGCTGTTCGTGAGGTTTGGCTTATCCTTATTCTCTAGTAGTAATCCCGGAAGCTCACCCCGTTCTTCAAGACAATAACAAGCAAGACGAAAGCGATGGTGTGATAGCGGAAGCTCAGTCGACGTATGCATCACGGTTCAAGGCCAAGCTGTTCCAACCTGCTGAAGAATCTGCCTCTTCCGTTTCTCGAAAAGGTTGAACAACGAGTCACCTCGTCAGGGCTCCTTGGCCAGACGTTGACCAGTCGACATGCATATCGGTGGCTCTTGCCAGTGAATAATGAAGTTCTTGGTCGCGAACGGTTTCCCCTTCAAGCTTTACTCCGTGATTTCGTACAAAAGTATAACAGAGTTCTGCCCATTTGTAACATCATCGATCCAGGAGGAGGGTGGTAAGGTGGACGGTGTACCGCTTGAAGAAAAGGACACTGATGACGTGCCCCTTGATGGAGATGTCGACGGAGTCCACACCACAACTTGATCAATCCTCATACCAGCCACGACTCACTTGTCTCCCTTCCACGCCACCGCTGACGACCTCCCCGCTGGCAGAAACGCAATCAAATACACCGCGTCCGGATGATCGATTTTGATCAACTTTGCGACCCTTCGGAATTCCATCAACCGTGGCCGAAGAAGCCAAGATTAAGGGCAGAATCGTCTGCGTGTTTCGGCAGGATGGATTCACATGACAATCTGTGGTACGTCGTCTACCTTGTTCCGATCCACTCCATCTATTGTTGACTTTTGTCGGTAGCGTTGACTCCGCTGCCTTGCTCCCCTCTCCTCGAAGCATTGCAGAGTTCAGACCCTCGCACAAGGAAAAAACAAGATGGGGCGTTCTCAGTCATCCCTCTCAGTACGTTCCCCTTACCACCCGACATGTCCCATGCAGTCTCACGCTTTCGTCTTGCCCTTGGCTCCAATAGCCAATATAGTGAGCACCCGTATCACAAGGTAGGTTCATCCATATTAAGCATGTCAATCGCATAATCGTATCTTCCTGCGATCTCAAATCTCAGATGCAGCTTTCCAAATCGGGTCGCCCAAGATTCCCTGCCTGCCACACTTTCACAAATATTCTGCCACACGTAATCTTTCTAAAAGTGGTTTTTGTTTTTCCTGCGGAGTCGGGACTCGGCACTCCCCGAGTCAGATAGGCACACAGTATTTATATGCGAGACGTCATGCATTCATGATCAAACTCCGTTGCTTACGACCAAATCGCCGTGCGTCATGCCTCGCACCCCGCCGCTCGAACATGAATCATATCCGACGACAACCTTCAAACTACGCCCTGGGGAAAGGCTGCCTGCAGTTCTCCTATCACCGTCTCACGCCACACCCATAACACCACCAGTAACACAACTTAGCCGCAAGGCTGTGGATGTGGGGTTGCCGGCAGAATGTCGCACCTACCATGACTCCTTAAGGAGAATCCCCTATATTATGGTTTGTTATTCCTTCTCAATAGCGAAAGGTATTCTTACTATGATATCAACTAGGGCTTATCTTCCGTCCCGGCTCCGCGGAGCTCGTTGGAAAGCATCATGCAGGAGTACAAGGAAGCTTTGGGGGAAAAGTTCATCCTGGCAAAACTACTCCTCCGCATTCAACAAACATGTGAAGAACGTGAAACGCTGCTCCATGATTTTCTCAGCCAGGAGGACGTAGAACGGGTGACATCTGAGAACAATCCACTCCAAGCAGATACAGACATCGCAACTATCGGTGCGAAGTATCTCCATGCGGTGTGGAATCATAGTTTGCGGTCCTTTATCAGCACTGACAACATAGTGAGTCAATCTGTAATCAGAACATTATCGTTGTCCTAATGATTGTTAGTGAACACCTCTGGATTTATACTGTGGTTGATTGTATGTTCTCTCGCGTTATCTTTGTTCGTCGGACAGATGTACGTTGTTATGAAGCAATAGCCAAAATGATGTACTTCTTCGCTATTTATTTCATTATTGACCATGATATTGTGTCATTGATATGGTAGATCCAGTGATTTGGCGATTCCAAGTCAAGGCTGTAATATTGTGATCGCGATGAGATCTTGTCAATGTGGTGTTCGGTATCGGAATCTTCAGTGGTACTCCGTCAAGTATTGGTACAGCTACTCTGCCTTGACTCGGACTTGAAGTCCTGGGTCTCCGAGACTCTGAGCTGCCTTCGGAAATAATCTGTTGGTATCTACTGGTAGCAGTCATGTAGTACAATGTGTGTCGCGTGACCGTGTTTTTGAGTTTGTGACGCGACCAATCACCGTCTCATTTTCTTTTCTTTTCAGCGCACTGCTATTTAGTAGTATGTCTGACCCGATATTCAGTCAGACCTGTGTCTGCGGTCGCACGTTTACTGACCTTGGGGGTTTTACTAGACACGAGAAAGGTTGTTGTAAGGGCAAGAAAAGATTATCCCATGCCCTCAATAAGGCGAAGGAGGCGCACCAAGCCAAGAGAGCCAGATTATTCTTGTCAAGGCGTCCAACCGCCGGCTCGGATAAGGAAGCAACCACTAGCAGTGGAAAGGGGGAGTTAAAGCAAGGCCAGGACAATGGTGAAAGTGATGGGCAAGCTATCCTACAGGTATGGTCTCACCGGATGCTTCCATTTCTCTTCGTAACACCGTTCTGTTCAGGGCGTCTCCTCCTCCGAGTCACGTCTGAGTCTATACCAGGATAGAGAACCGGACATCAACACTAGCCCAGAACACGATGCTTCAACTTTTTGCCCAGGCGTATGTGTTCATCATTTTAACAAACAATGTACTTACCTCAGTGACGTCAAATGTCTAACTAGAATGATACCTCACTTGCGCAACGTCGCCCTCGCAGGGCTCGTAGATTACCCCTCCGTTTTCGTGACACATTACCCGAGCCGCCTCCACCTCTTCCCCCACCGACGCTGGTCAATCCAACCTCACCAACAGAGCCAGAAGCTCGTAACTCCGGCCCTCAGAGTCACCTAGGAACGACCACAACACCATCCGATTCATCCTCGTCCAGATCGCGGCCGCTAGTCAAAATGTTCAGGACCCTTATGAACAAATTCGGCTTGCTCCGGGCCTACACTACGCAGGCTCTTCCGTCGCACGACCCAGATGATCCGTATTCAATCGAGCATGCGCTGCGACCATCTGATCACGGCGCTCAAAGTCTTGAGACAGACAACCCTTACCGTCCGTATCCCAACGAGAGCGCGATGCGCTTGGGTGACTGGTACTGGAATCAAGGAGCGCAGAAATCACGGGAGGACTTCAAGCAGCTGCTCAGTATCGTTGGGAAGCCTACATTCAGTGCGGTCGACGTGTCCGGAGTTCCGTGGGATTCTATCAACAAGGAGCTTGGCAACCACGATCCTGACGGTGGGAACTCGGACATTCCTGAATGGTTGAGTGGCGACCAGGGGTGGAAGTCTTCTCCGGTAACTATCTCGGTTCCGTTCCACGGCCGCTCTGCCAACCCTGGGCCCAAATCATACACCGTGCAAGATTTTCACCATCGCTCTCTGATCTCCATCTTGGAGGAGAAAATCAAGGATCCCATTCAGGCTGCAAATTTCCATTACGAGCCGTATGAACTCCTTTGGCATCCACCTCACCGGGACCAGGATGTCAAGGTGCACGGAGAATTATTCACTTCCAGCTCATTCCTTGATGCCCATAGAGATCTGCAGGAATCACCTCCAGAACCTGGCTGTGAATTACCCCGGGTCGTTTCTGCTTTCATGTTCTGGTCGGATGCCACTCAGCTGTCGACATTTGGCAACCAGAAACTTTGGCCGCTCTACGTGTATTTCGGCAATGAATCGAAGTACCGTCGATGTCAACCGTCGAACAATTCCTGTTCTCATGCCGCCTATTTTCAGACTGTAAGTGATCATGACGGGGATATCTACATGTCTCACTATCCATCATTGCAGCTCCCCGACGAGTTCAAAGATTTCGTGATGAGTAATTCGGGAAGTAAAACATTAAGTGGACCTCTCATGACCCACTGCCATCGAGAGTTTTTCCATGAGCAGTGGCGAATACTTCTGGACGAGGATTTCATCAAAGCATATCAACACGGCGTTGTGATCACGTGTTGTGATGGAGTAAAACGTCGTTTCTACCCTCGAGTTTTCACTTATTCTGCGGACTACCCAGAAAAGTTCGTCTTCAAATCAGGTGGTCTTGAATTCCACTGACTTCCATTCATTGACAGAGTTCTTATAGCGAGTGTACGTAACCTTGGCACCTGCCCTTGCCCTCGTTGCACAATTAGGTTGGACGAGGTCCAGGATCTCGGCAGTGAAAGAGATTTGCGAAATCGGCAGCTGCTTCGTCGATATGACGATGACGATCGTGTCGAGAAAGTATGCACTGCACGAGACTTTATCTATGAGAGCAACTATGCAATCACGACTCCTCAAGTCGAAGCCCTTCTCAAACCCGAATCACTCGTTCCAACATTGGTGAGTGGTTCTCTCGATAGAAATTTGTCGATTTCATTGCAAAGACTATTGCACAAGAATGCATTTTCCAGCCAGTTGCGTCTTTTGGGTTTCAGTCTATTCGCTATGTTAGTAGTAGACCTCCTCCATGAGTTTGAGCTAGGGGTCTGGAAAGCTGTTTTCACACAGCTTCTTCGTATGCTGGAATCCTTGGAAGAGAGCAAGATACATGAGCTTGATCGCAGGTTAGTCCTCTGTCCGTATGTACTACATTCACTTGACTCTTCCTTGCAGATATCGCCAAATCCCAACATTCGGACGCGATACCATTCGCCGGTTTTCTCGGAACGCATCAGAGATGAAGCGCATCGCAGCCCATGATTTCGAGGATCTCTTACAGGTCGGTCATTTGATTCACTACTTCCGAGAGACCGATTTCATAGTCTTTCAAGTGCGCCCTTCCCGTCTTCGAAGGCCTGTTTCCAGAGCCGCACAATTCATCAGTATCTCGGTTGCTCACTGTTCTTTGTCGTTGGCATGGATTTGCTAAACTTCGAATGCACACAGAAGAAACACTGCAGATCATGGAGGACATCACCATCTCTCTTGGGAAAGAACTCCGTGCATTTTGTGCTGATTCCTGTCCTGCTTTCCAGACTCGTGAGCTCAGGCGCGAAGCCGAGGGTCGACAGCGCCGGCAGCAGCGATCCACGGCATCCTCCAAAGCAACTGCATCGCGTCAACCAAAATCATTCAACCTGCAAACATACAAACTACACGCCCTCGGGGATTACGTGTCTTCGATCAGGAGATTCGGGACTACCGATTCCTATTCAACCCAACCCGTGCGAGATCTCACCCTGGTTGGTATCATATTCTTACCGTTTGCTCACAGGGAGAACGGGAACACCGTGTCGGGAAAGGGAGGTTCCTTCGGACCAGTCGCAAGAATTTCCTTTCTCAACTCACTCAAATTGAACGGCGGCAGTCACGTATACGCCGTATTCGTGAGAGGGTGGATGCTGTTCACCAAAATTTGCTGGAACCTATTCCCAGAGACCCGAACGAACACTATCAGATTGGACAATCGCAAAACCTACCTATCAATATCCCAATTTTTTGTCGACAGAATTCTGATGATCTAGCCGTCAGGGTGAGTTGCGTGCGTGTTTGTGAGTCGAAGATATGTTAATATGTTAATAGGACTTTGCACGGAAACTCAAGCACCACCTGCTACCTCGCATTCGAGCGGTTCATGCCTCAGACCGCGATCCAGACAATATGAATCCATCACAGACGGCCGGGCTAACCGATGGCTTTGGTACATCAGATAGTCAACCAGATCAGGTGATATTCAAGAACGATCGTATCTACCAGCATCACATCCTTCGAGTCAACTACACGACTTACGATGTCCGTCGCGCCGATGACATCCTCAATCCTCATACCGATCACTGTGACATCATGATGCTCCACTCTCCTGAGGATACTGATGATCATCAACGGTTTTGCTATGCCAGAATCATCGGGATTTATCATGCTAATATACAGTACATTGGACCAGGGATGAAGGACTACTCACCTCGACGGATCGACTTCTTGCACGTGCGATGGTTTGAACGGGTCCCGAAACAAGACCTACACGATCTCGAAGCCATGAGGTTTGTCAGTATGGATGATCCTGCAGCGTTCGATTTTTTAGACCCAGCGGACATATTGAGAAGCTGCCATCTCGTACCGGCATTCAGATTCGGAAGATCCCATCAAGATCAAATTATGACGTCGCCCATTGCACGCAATTCAGAAGACTGGAAGATTTATTATGTCAACAGGTATTCTAGATTTCCTTGTATCATCCCATTGACTCACAGTACACGTTTCAGGTTCGTGGACCGCGACATGTTGCTTAGGTATTATTGGGGCCTCGGTGTCGGGCATACCTACTCGCATGTTCCAGCCCCACGCCAGAGTCAGTCACCATTCACCGTGAGGGGGGATTCACCACTCGCCCAATCGTCCACATCCTCCGCCATTCCAATTTCATCCTTGCCCCGGAATTGTACAGAAAAAAGCGACTCTGATGCGACTATGGCCAAGGATTCTGGTGACCCTGATAACCCGTTTTCGCTTCCTCGACGGGATGATTCAGACTCGGTACCAGAGTGGGAAGTCGGAGAGGCGGGCTGTGAGGAAGAGGATTCCGAGCGTGAGTCTGATGAAGAAGAAGAAGAAGAAGAAGAAGAAGAAGAAGAAGAAGAAGAAGAAGTTCAAGCTATGTACGCACTGTATGATGATGGAGTTGACTCCGAAGGTTCAGACTGGTGACTCCAGCATATTGCTGAAGGTATAATTTGGTGTTTAGTTATGAAAGCAACATAATGTCTTTTTACTTTAACTTCCATTGGTCTACCTACTGAACTGCGGCTACGTATTGTCATTTGTACCTTGTTTGTACTGCCGGTTGTTTATAGCTCTTTCGTCGAACAATTTCCGAGTCTGCTCGCGTTTTACTGAGAGCGTGATCTGTGACTTTGGACTGAGTGACACCGTGACAACGTCACTGACTTGCCCTCCGCCTTGGATGTGCCGTGGCTGATCGCAAGAATGGAGCTTGGATTGGGAAAATAAAGCAGTCGAGAAAGTACCCATCGAGGTAGGAAAATTTGACCATTTTTAATCGTTTCCTGATCCTCGATGCATCCGTCTAGTTCAATCTACTGGCAGTGCTCTACGATCCCAAACTACGACAACGTCTTGGACGGTTAACAATGATACCCGCAAGTCCTCCTCTCTCCTCACTGTACCCTGGAGAACGGCCTCAATTGTGCATTCTAGGGAAAGCAGAAGAGCAACACCCTCGCCTAAGTTCCCAAGCATGTCATCAAGGCGAAGCTACCACTTGCTCCTAAGAACGTCACGACAAGGCCTCCGATCTGCCTTCCGCCAAGGAAAAGTTCGACAGCGTGGTCATCCCATGCTGACCTGTCGCCATTTGGGTCATTTTAGCATCTCGTAGCATCCTCTGTCCGTTTTGCAGCAACTACGGTCCAGCTCGAGCGCTTCCAAACTTCCAAACTGACCACACGGTCACCATTATCGTCGGCGAGGAAGACGCGCAGAGGACGACCTGTGGTGACCATGCTCATGAATACTCACAACATCCACTCGCATTCTGCATGACGATCAGGACCACACGCAGGGCGCAGGACTGATAGTACATGACATCGAAGGAACAGGTGTGTCATTTTTCGGTAGGTGTGATCTTCTGGGTTGACGCGCGCGGTACAGGAGACCCTTTTGGGCTCTTCGTGAACTGAGCTTGATGGGCTAAAAGGTTATCGACCTCCCTCAGGCCATCTTCTCGACATCAAACAAGTAGCCTCTGTCGACTACTGCGTTCCGTTCCAATGCTGCATGATTCGTGGCCCTGATCACGTTCATTGAGGAAATTATCATAATCCGCTGTGGCTTGGCTCTTGTCCACCCCCCCTTGCGTGCCAGTGGCCTGCCGCGCCTCCAAGTCCGACCACTAGCCGACATAAAGGAGGTTGTAGAGCCCGTCCTCGTGCACAATGATGACGCCATGACCCCGCTTTATCCCTTCCGCGGGAGCCACCCAAGTTACCCATCGTCTCTCTGTCGCTGCCGCCTCCCACGTGATTTGACTTGTCTAAATGGTCCACTTGTCACTTGAATGTCGAAGCTGACACCCGGGAAGAGTATTACAACCGCCGTGGGCTCAAGAAGTAGTGACTAGACGTGCCCGGTGAAGCAAAACCCTGCGAAAACAGAGCCCAGGTTTCCATGCCGAGGACGCCGAGGACGCTCTGATGTTCTCCACGAATATATCGACGAGATCCTCGACTACATGAAGTACGTCCGAGTCGAGGTATTTCTCTACCATGCGTTCCGCTCATTGTCCACTCGCTGGATTCAATAGCTCGCTATCGCATGTGGACCCAAAAGGAGTTGACCTGGTCCATGCGAGAAATCTTCCTTGACTGGCTCGTCTAAGGCATACTCGCTTCCAAAGGAGCAATGACAGATCTCAAACGTCTTCGCGCGACAAGCACTTGACCTTCATTCCCTATGAGCTACTCAAATAGTTCACGGTTTCCGAATAACAACTTGGCAGATAATATCGGTACAAGCGACTTAGGGTCGTTGTGGATCTCAACGAAGCCATCATCCTCGGGTGGGAAGTGAAGTGCTAGATCTCTAGGGTACCCAAATTGTTCAGCGTCTTTGAACAACATTATATCTTGTATCCGAGTCGGTACTATCAGCCTGGGGCAATAACGATTGTCCTGGGGTGGAACTCGACCAGGCGCTCGATCGACAGTCGCTCCTGAGGGTTTACAGACCGTACAGTGACTTTGGGCAATGTCTCCTATCGGTACAAGCGGCTTCGAGGGGCAATGGAAGGCCGTCATCCTCGCGCGGCAAGCACCTTATACATGCCGACCAGGACCCCAATCGTTCAAAGTTTCTGGCTAACGCTACAAATCGTCTCCCCGATCGGTACTCGGATTGGTTCACGGACCTCAATGAGGACGTCGTCCTCGGGCGACAAGCGCTCTATATCTGCCCAACAACCCATGCAAAGAGTTGGATATATTTGAACAACATTGCAAGATGTAGCTCATATTGGTACAAGCAATTTGGGGCAACAGCGGACCTCAACAACGAGGCCGTTTTTTGCGCGTGGCAAGCGCTTGGTTTTGCTCATCAGGGCACCCAAATCGTTCGGTATGTTTGAACCTTGTTGCAAATCTTCTCGTCTAAGTACGATCAGCTTGGGACAATGACAGACCTTCACGAAGCCATCGTCTTCGGACGACAGGTGTATCCCCTACGGGAAACTCAAATCGTTTCACTCCTATCGCATCCACACTGGCTACACCATCTATCGCTGGCGGTTCTAGCACTGGGTCTTCGAGAATCTTGTTCCATTCCCCCTGCCTCCTCTTCGACCATGCCTTTGCCCGTTTCACCTGTCAAAGCTGGAGGAGACCCCCCTTTGTTAGTTTCCTGTGTCCCCCTCTCCCTTACGGACTACTGGGTCATGCTCCATGTACATGTACAAGCGATCTACTACCAACGCACACATCGTTGGGCAGGGGAAGCAGATGCGTAACGTCACCGCATCTCTCATCAATCGTTCAGTGGGTTCGTGTTTCGGCCTTGTTTCACTGCGAGTTGATGGTTCCGACGATGCTCACACCGATGCTGACGCCAACACCAACCCGGGCCCACTTCCTACTAGTGCCAACACCGACACGCCTGCCGCCCGTCTCGCCTCCCTCACGAACCCCGCCCTCGTCCCCGCTGAGGCAGAGTTAGCTCTGTACGCGCTCGCCACGGAAGACGTCTTTTTGCCAAGTCGTCGAACCTGTGGGAGCGCCTCAAAGACGTCGACGGTGGTTGGTCCGCGTTTTGCGATTCGGATTTCTATCGGGCCGTACCAATTGGCGGTGACGTAGCAGGTCAGACGGCCGAAGGTGCGTCGCGGACATAACGGATGCGGGCCTCGCAATGAATAGTTACCCAGGCCCAAGTCCGAGCCCATCTCCTCCAAGACTATTGTTGCACTCCAAGATTCCCCCACGTCTATCCTAGTCGATCACTCCCTCGAATCCATCCTCAAACCCTCCAGATCTGCCACCTCCTCGGCATTGATGCCGCGCTCATGTACCACCACGCCCGTGGCCGGCAGCTCCAACCCGGGCTCGCCTGGCTCACCAGAAAGAGGTGCCACCGTGAGATCCAGACGCGCGGTGAGGGCGGACACGACCCGAAGAGGACGCAAGGTGCATGTGTTGAATCCGACAAAATGGTGTCGGGTTTGGCAAGTTTACCACGGATTAAGAACATATTTTCGCGCACGGCTATGGCAAGTGAGAGAGGCGAGAGGGGTTCGATGGCTGCTGTCATGGTGGCCCGACCTCGAGCATCTCGTACAGGCCGTCTTTGTATACGAGTTCTTGTTTGCCAGTGGGCGGTTCACGGGCAAAGTTGTGGACGTGATGGGATGCCAGTTGACTCGGACGGGCCCGTTAGAGAAGTGCCACAACTACAACGACCGACGGCCCGGGAGGCCTCGTCAGAATAGCTGCTAATACTAAGTGATGCTGGAAGAGTCCCGAGTCGGACCCGTGGCACTACGCTGGTTATCTTTTCACGCCACTCGGACCCATGCCACGATCCTTGAATGTGCACGACTTAGATGTGCCCGGGCCAGTGTTCGAGTTTGCAATCAAGGGTGCCAAAAAGGAAAAGGCTGAGGAGATGGACCAGTCTGAGTGGTAGACTGCTACTAGTGATGACCGCAGAGAACTTGAATCCGGGTCAAGGGTACGAAAATCCTTTCATTACAGTAGTAGCCTAGGCTGTGTATTCCGTGACCGTGACACTGCCACGGGCCTCGAACACCATGATCGTCGGCGTCCCAGTTGGCACCACGAGGGAGTCTCTTGCTTGATTGGGATCTCACAATTGATTTCCTTCAATGACTTGCCTGACAATGTCTGAAGGTAATAAGATATATTGATTGAGAGGGTTGGCAAGTTGGTGATAATACAGCCAGACATCTAGTAACATTTGATCAGACTGCTTCGACATCTTTGAGAGTGGATGTCTGTAATTCACATGTGGGTAATGCATGATCATTTACTGATATTGAATCATCAGGATGTGGAAGTAGATATCTGTATTTCAAACTAAGGATAATGGGCTGATAATCCAAGGCCAGTCCTAGGTGTTGCATCACAATTGTTTTGCATCACAATTGTTTATCATAAAGATCCTAATTACATATCAATGTTGATCATGTACTCTCAAAGTCAATATCTGTCAGTTTATATTAGCTCTTTGTGAGCTCCTGATCTGGGTATGAATATGAATCATCAGTGATTATAAATGCTTATTATATCCATGGCATAACTGTAGGTATTTATCAAAACTATCAGCTGTTCACTGTTGGTAATGGAATATTGTGATTGAGAGGGTTGGTATGCTTGATGATAGTCTATCCAGACATCTAACATTTGATCAAACTTGGCCATAGATGTCTGTATTTCACATGTGAATCATGTATGTTCATTTGTTGATATTGAATGCTCAAGAACCATCAGGATAGTATTGGTTGATCATTACATCATAATTGACTATCTTGCTTTATCTGAATAGTATCAAATTATCAACAAATAATCATTCACAGGTCATCAAGTATCTTATGGTGAATATATAAGGAAAGATTATATGCCTTTAGTATGAATGTGAATTTTCAGTGATTGTAAATGTTTATCATTGCTATGGAATAATGATTGATATTTATCAGAACTATCTGGTTATATCAGCTCTTCACCATTCCCCTGATTTGGATGAGATCCCTAGCTCAACAGCTATCAGAATGATATACTTGTGATGGTTTTGTAACTGAAAGATTAAGACTCATCCATATATCATCATGTATGATCAGATCATTTCATGATCACTATGTGTCATAAAGATAAGTATTTGTCAATATAGATCCCAAAATTTCAATGTGCAGATAGTATTTCATTGCTTACAACTGATTACCATTTCTATATCATAATTAGATGTAATCATCTGAACTATCTGGTTATATCAGTTCTTCACAGTTGATAATGGAATATCTGGTTGAGAGAGTTGGTATGCTTGAGAATACTCAAGTCAGACATCTAACATTCGATCAAACTTGGTCATTGATATCTGTATCTCATATTTAAATAATGCATTGTCAGATGTTGATATTGAATGCATCAGAGTGGTGTTGATTGATCATTATATCATAACTGATTGTCTTTCTGTGTCTAAATGACATAGCATTACCAACCAATGATCACTCATTAGCCATTGGCCATCTAATTTGAATACACATCAGTATAGAGACAACTTTGAATCATATAAGGTAATGTAGATGGTGTTCTCTCAAAGTGTTGATCATTGTATGATGGTTGATTATTTTTCCTCATCTGAATGATATAGAATTATCAACAAATGATCACTCACTGGTCATCAGCTATCATGATGATGAATACACATCAGTATAGATTATATGCCTCCAGTATGAATATGAATTCTCAGTGATTATAAATGCTTATTATTTCCATGGAAAATGATAGGTATTTATCAGAACCATCTGGTATATCGACTCTCCACTATTGATAATGCATTATTTTGATTGAGAGGGTTGGTATGCATGATAATAATCTAGCCAGGCATCTAACATTTGATCAAATCATGTCTGTATTTTACTTGTGGATAATGCATGATCATCATATGATATTGCATGCTCATGAACCATCAGGGTGATGTTAGTTGATCATCATATTATGATTCATTATCTTTTATCATCTGGATGATATAGAATTATCAATAAATGATCATTTACTGGTAATCAGACATCTTAATGATGAATACATATAAGTATAGATAATGTGTTTTCAATATGGAAATTAATTTTCAATCATTATAAATGCTTATTATTTCTATGGCATAATGATGAACATTTATCAGAACTATCTGGTTATATCGGCTCTTCACCATTCCCCTGATGTTGGCAGTATGTGCGAGTCAGCCGATGAGTCGTTCAAACCTTATTCAAATCTTAAAATGACAACAATGAAAGAGCGGACATGCCTTCTTGAACGCTTGTACGAATGGCCATCACACATTTACCCTTCAAGAACAATCCTTAAGTTCCCGCTATGACAAAAAAACGCAAGATTGATACTGGTATATGCTTGTGTATGATTCGAGTCGTTCGAATGGAGTGACTTGTTACAGAAGAATATCGGATGTAGGGCCCCGGGCATGCGAAACTATCGATCCACTTTTTGTTTTGTCACTTACTTAGTAACGCGTCCTGTAGGTGGTAAGATAATGAAACGTTCAGCAAAACGATCACGCCACTTTAAGTCTGCTTGGCAGATATTGATATTCCTGACCAGCTTCACGAACAAATGGGAATCGACCGAGTTAGGAGCGTCACCCATCGACAGGTAGCCCTCTACGCCTTCGTCTCTTGTGAGCGAGCCACTGCGAGAGCCGTTGCTCGTCGCGATCCCGGCCGTCGCGCGTTGATGATGCTTTTCTTGCACGGAAGGAACGAAAGCTTGCCTTCGTCGGATGCATTCGATGGAGAACGCTGTATCTGCTGGTTTCTGGGAAGGTCCAAAAGCCGAACGTACCGTGAGGGATGGAAGACATGTGGTGGGGTTGGGATGTTTAAGTGAAAAGGCGATGGTATCGAAGCCGATACGAGAGCAGTCTGGGGAAAGGTACGAGACCTAGTAAGTTACACAGTAAGTTTTGAAATTTGCCAAGTGGAAGCCCGCTCCGTCGTGGCCGGCACTGCGCGTGGGTGTGCCCATTACGAAATTTCTAAGGATCATATCCGAACGGTCGGGATTCGGCGGTGACTTGAATGCATATGATTCAATGAAGTACGTTCCCGCGACACGTGTTTTACCATCATCGTTATCAACTTGAGTATAGTAATACTGTCACATCTTCACGCTCGTCATGCCCGTCGATTCGGAACAAATAGTATTCGAGGGTGCCGGATGGAAACGGACTAGTCAATCACTGCTTCTGACACCTGGCTGACAGGCCTGATTGATTGCAATCTGTAGAAAGATGAGGCGAGCCTAAGATCGAAAGAATATTGAAGTAACTGAACACCATTGATAATCAGATAATCGATATGATCAAAGAATATATCGCGAGGAAGCACGGAGGTCTACCTGGCCATGCGCAACTTTCCGGACTGATGTGACCGAATTGCACAAATATTAGCAAATGGTCAGGCCTTCAGGGCACCATGTGGTGCCATCAAATGAATGTTCGAGGTATAAGGAGAGAGCTCGAGTACTTACATTGGATGAGAACGAGAGCGGGTCGAGGGAAACGTTGTGGTTGAGAAAGAAGATGAGTAAAACTCCTATTCAAACTCAGACGCGACTGAGCTATGTTATATAATACAAGCGTGTGAACTATTTACTAATTTAGTACTTCAATGCTCGTACTTTCAACAATGAACTGATAATAGTATTGCCCCGCACAAACCAGTTTCACGTCTTGAACGAGTTATATACTCCATACGGCGGAAGGTCATACATAACAGAAAAGATATCACGGTGGAATGCAGATTTCTTGTGTGACCCGCAGATTGCCGATACAAAGATCACGGAACTTATCGAGTTCTGAATCTGGCTATGCGGCGGAAATTCTGCAGATTTCTTGTTAGACCCGCAGATTGCCGATACAAATACAAAGATCACGTAACTTATCGAGTTCGAGTTCTGAATCTGAAATCACGAGACCGGCTGAGGAATTCTCGCCAACATCAGCCGGTGAAAGATTTAGTGAAAAGGGAAGTAAACCTAAGACAGTTGGTCACATTCAAGTTGTGCTCGTGTTTAGTGTATGACCCAGTGGTGACTCCCCTGTCTGCCTGGGTCCAGGACTGCCCGCCGGAGGGCCTTAAGAGGCTGTTCGCAGGTAAAACCTGGGAAGGACTTTTTGCTGCACTTTGAATTCAAAAGGTCGTGGCTATGTAAGACGACGACAAAAAAACGGTATCGACAGATCGAAATCGACAAACCACGGCATCCACCCAGCGTCTATACGTACCCAGCAAAAGTTGCTACCGCGTGATCCCCATCTTCAAAAACGCCCCAACGCCTTCCACCTCGTCTTACCGACCCGGATTCTCCGACATCTTCTTTGAATGGGTGTACTTGAACGTGTTCCGGAAATGTCGCTGGATCATGTCCGGTGACGCGACACCTTCGATTCGTTGTGACGGGTGCAGGTACGAACCTGAAGACGAGGGTGAGGTGATGGTGTCAATAGAGGTCCGACTCTTCCACCGCGCGATCCCAAGCATCTACGCCCTCGACCCTGTCGGCGTCCGGCTGATTGTAAGCATGATAAGCCCTGTCTCTCGCCAACCTGACCTCTGCTAGTCGCTTGGCGGCACCTTCTTCCTGCTTCTTCGTCTCCTCCGGGTCTTCGGTCTCCGCCTCGCGTGCAGCATAGGCCGCTAGTCTATCGATGAGCGCGATGACGATCAATTTGATGTTGACTTTCTGGTGCAGCTGAGCGGTTGCGGATGAAAATGGTCCGAGTGAATGGAGGTGGAATTCGTCCGTGAATACCTACAGAAGTCGTTGATCAATTTCTGACCAGCATATACGTAGACACTTACCTGGATGACGTCCTTGCAGTTGACGACTTGCTCCAGTATAGCTGGAAGTATGCTCTTCTGGTACATTTCCAGATCGACGCCGTCGAGTTGGGAGAGACGGACGAGGTTGGTGCCGACGAGGATGCGGAGTTCGCGACGTTCCATCTCGCGTTTTTCGCGGTCGCGCGAGTGACCTTGGTGCTGGAGACGAATCCAGAGCTTCTTCATTTCTATGAAATTCGTGAGCACGAACACGATGAAGTCTTGAAGGGACCCTTGGGGACTAGGCTGGGTCAGCAAACGGACGCCGCAACCCGGCATGAACTCACCTGGAATCGGTCCCGACGGGTAGGTGCCGATGATCTCTTGTTTGACTGCTAAGATAGTGTCGTAGAAAGAGTCCATGTATGGGGTTCAACACCCCTCTGCTCATTTCCATCATGTCCTTCATGGTTTCCTTGACTGGTGCGTTAGCGATAGACATGTACACGGACCCGACGGTGATCATGAGGTAGAGACGAGGAACTATGTTTTAAGCATACTGGACTAGTTGGCAGAGATCTGCGAGATGGTGTCTGGACTGCGTGTGTGCGTCATAGAGGTAGTTTGAGAAATGTCGGAGGGCGTCGAAGATGGCGAAGTCTTGCGTCAGAGGAATTCGAGTGAGCTGGACGCGTGTAATTACAGAGCCCATGATATTGCTTTGGTGTGAGTGACGACGTGCGCAGTTCGACGAGCATGAGACTGGCGCTCTTGGACGCGTCCATGATCTTGTCGTTGTCCTACAATAAAGTCGTCAGCGATGATGACTCCGGGTGCCGCCGCCGAGGACGTACAAGATGACGCTTCGTTTGGCCGACCTGAATTTTTACGGTTTCCAGGGACTCGCTGAGGAGTTTCCCTTCTTATTCGACGGTGGTGGTGGTGGTGGTTGTCGTCGTTGCCGTCGTCTTCGTCGTAGCCATCGTGTGCGACGGGGAGGTCGACTCGGAACAAAGTGGCGTGGTGCCAACCCCGCTTGCTCTC
>JBBPOL010000009.1:0-37841 GCA_038091435.1 Leccinum variabile | reverse complement strand
ATATAATGTTAATATATAGAGTACGATACAATATAAAAATTATTAAACTTAAAAAGCTTGAAAAAATAGATTAAATACTTACTAGTTTTTAAGTATTGAATAAAATTTACAATATATTAACATAAATTTGTATCCTTAATATATATAAATTATATTGTCAGCTCATACTTTTATGTAATCAAATAGAAAAATATTTGATTACAAATATTTAAAAAGGAGGGGAGTAAATAACATAAATTTAATATAAAATATTCTAAACTAATATAAATATTAAAGTCTATAAATTAATATACTATATATATATTATATATTATATAAGATACTTGATACTGATAGGTGGATTGAATCTAATATTACATTAGGGAATATACCTAATATAATTGTAGGAATTAATAAAGTTATTAAAATAATAAATTCTCTTCTAGTAATATCTGATACAATTACATTATTCATATTAGGTGAGTAAGTACCATATGATATTCTATTATATAAGAAAATAGAATAACATGCTGATAATACTATACCTGTTGCTCCTATTGCAGATATTATTGGATTAACTTCCCATATTCCAATTAAGCTTAATTGTTCACCTAAGAAATTTAAACTTAAAGGAATTCCTGTGTTACATAATGTAAAGATAAAGAATAAAATAGTGAAAATAGGCATATAAGTAACTAATCCTCTTATATATTTAATAATTCTAGTACCTGTTCTTTCGTAAATAATTCCACCAACACAAATAAATAAAGCAGGAGAAACAAAACCATGAGCTAAAGCTAATAAAATAGCACCTTCAATACCTTGAATATTATTAGAGAATAAACCTAAAATAACAACACTCATATGAGCAATACTTGAATAAGCAATAAGAGTTTTAGTATCTTGTTGAATAATTGTAGTTAAAGATGCATAAATTAAAGTAATAATTGCAATAGTTTGAACTAAAGGACCAAAATAATTTGTAGCGTCAGGTAAGAAATTAATTAATATTCTAATATAACCATATGTAGCAAATTTTAATATAGTAGCAGCTAATAAAATAGATCCAGCTAAAGGACTATCAGCATGAGCTCTATATAACCAACCAGTGAAAGGCCATAAAGGTGTTTTTATTGCAAAAGCTAAGAAGAAAGCTAACCACAATATTTTTTGTGCTTCAGCATTGATATCAACTAATGATATTAATTGGAAATCTGTAGTACCAACTAAATTATAAATTTGTAAAATAGCTAATAACATAAATAAAGATCCAAATAATGTATATAAGAAAAATAAATTAGCTGATCTAAATCTAAATTCTCCTGATCCATATACAATTATTATAATAAATAAAATAGGTAATACACTTTCAAAGAATATATAAAATAATAATAAATCTAACACTAAAAATAAAGCTAATTGTAAAGTTTCTAAAATTAAGAAAGCAATTAAAAAGAATTTCAAATTAGAATTAATATTATAAGCATTAGAAATAATAGCAATTGGAGTAATGAAAGTAGTTAATAATACAAAATATAATGATATTCCATCAACACCAAAATTTAAATGCCCAAAAGTTAAATAATCAAATTCAGAAACAAATTGAAACTGAGTTGTATTAGAATCAAAATTTAACCATAAGAAAATAGAAATTAAGAAAGTTATTAAAGAACTAATAATTGCAATAGTTCTCATTTTTGAATGACTATTTATTGTATTTTCTTGTATTGATAAAATAAATAGAGAACCTATTAAAGGGGTAATTAATAATAATGTTAACATATTTTTATATTTTGGTTTTGTTGTGTGTCTTATTGTTATTTCCTAAATGTAGTATTTTTCATAATTAGTTTGTAATTAAATTATATGTAATATTTTTAACTAATAAAAACTAATAATTTTTATTTAAAAAGAAATTATTGTTTATAAGATAAAGTAGGTAATAAAGAAAAGAATAAAGCTGAAACATAGATAACAATTAATCTAAATTCAGATATAATGTTAGTATCAAATAATAAAGGTGCGAATACTAAGAATACTAATGATAATATTCCTATAGTTATGTATAAAGAATAAGTAGTAATAACACCAGTATCTAATTTAGCAATATTATTAGCAGTATTTTCTAATACTGAAGCTAATCCATAAGGACCTAATAATTCAATTATACCTCTATCTAATACTTTAGATATAGTATTACCTGTTATTAATCCAGCTGAAATGATATAATAGTTATATATTACATCAAAGAAATATTTACCGTTAAGGAAAGTATAAATATTTCTACCTAAAGAATAATCAGTTAAATTAACAATAAATTCAGGATATACATGATATAATAATATAGCACTTGTAGCACCAAATATTGATAATAAAGTAGGTAATAATTTTATTATTAAAGGTAAACTAAATTCAGCTTCAATAATAGATATATTATTAGGGTTAATAAAAATAGAATTAGCAAAGAAATCTGAACCAACTCCAACAAATAAATCAGAGAAAACAAATCCAAAGAATATACTAAATAAAGCTAAAATAAATAAAGGAATAACAACAGCAAAATTAGATTCATGAGAATTTAAATAAACATTTTTAATTCCATTTGGTACAGTTAAGAATACTAAACTTATTAATCTGAATGAGTAAAATGCTGTTAAACCAGCTGTTAAACTTCCTAATATATAAGCATATATCCCTGAAAAACTGTATTGTCCATAAGCTAATTCTATTATTAAATCTTTACTATAGAATCCACTTAACCACGGTGTAGCTAATAATGATAAAGACCCTACTAACATAACAGTATATGTAAATGGTAAAAATTTAATTAAACCACCCATTTTTCTAATATCTTGTTCATCAGCAAAACTATGAATAACTGCACCAGCACCTAAGAATAATAATGCTTTAAAGAAAGCATGGTTTACTACATGCATTAATGCTACATTATATTGACTTAAACCTACAGCCATTACCATATATCCTAATTGAGATATTGTACTGAAAGCGATTATTCTTTTTAAATCATTTTGTACTAATCCACAAGTAGCTGCAAAGAAAGCTGTACTTGCTCCAATTAAAGTAATAATTAATAAAGCAGTTGGACTAAATTCTAAAATAGCAGATGATCTGATTAATAAATATAAACCAGCTGTAACTAGTGTAGCAGCATGTAATAAAGCACTAACTGGTGTAGGAGCTTCCATAGAACCAGGTAACCAAGAATGTAAAGGAATTTGAGCAGATTTAGCCATAGCTCCCATTAACAATAATAAACTAATTACAGTTATAGCTGTTTCATTCATAAATGGTACTAAACTAAATATTGTTGAATAATCAACAGATCCGAATAAAGCAAATAATGCAAAGAATCCTATACTTAATCCCATATCACCAACTCTATTCATAGTTAAAGCTAAAATAGCTGCTTTATTGGCTTGAATTCTTGTAAAATAGTAATTAATTAATAAATATGATACTACTCCAATACCTTCCCAACCTATAAACATTACAAAATAATTAGCACCTGAAACTAATAATAACATGAAAAAAGTGAATAAAGATAAGTAAGAAAAGAATCTTTGATTATGAGGATCTTCTGCTAAATAAGATGTTGTATATATATGTATTAATGTTGATATATATAACACTGGTATAAACATAGATACTGTTAATTGATCAAAATAGAATTCCCATGAAATAGACATAAATTCTGAATCAACCCAATTAAATAAATAAACTGACACAGGAGAACCACATATCCCAACTTCATAGAATGCTACTGTTGCTAATAAAGAAGAAATACTTAAACAAGTACATGTTATTACATGAGATCCTGTTATACCTATTTTTCTACCCATAAAACCAGCTACAAAAGAACCTAATAAAGGAAAAATTAAAATTGATAAATACATAAAATTTTAAGATCTTATAGAAATATTTCCTCTTAATCTATAAAAAGCTACTAATATACTTAAACCTATTACTGATTCTGCTCCAGCTATTGATATAATATATATACTAAATGTTTGCCCTATAGTATCATCAAATCCAAATGAACTAATTAAAACTAATAAAGTAACAGCAAGAAGCATAATTTCTATAGCAATAATCATTAAGATTATATTTTTTCTATTTAAAATAAATCCTAAAATACCAATTAAAAATAATAATATTGATAAATTCATAAGTTTTAGTTAAAAGCTTTATTACCCTTAAGGACATTGAATAATTCTAATTATTTATAATTTGACACTTATAATCTTTTATAAATAATTGAAAAAGTAATTTATTGTAATAATTGGAAATAAATTACTTTTTAATTTAAAATATAAGTTTATTTTCTTATTTAAGAATTTCGAGGGATTAAATTTTTATATAATTTATTATAAAAAATTATATAAATTAAATTATATAATGTAGTTTACTTATTAAAATAATAATAGTAAGTAATTATGTAATTAATAGCATAACTATAAACCTCCCCAGTAATACACAGCAATAAATAAGAATAACCATACTATATCAACAAAATGCCAATATAAAATAGCTGATTCACATCCTTGATGGTGAGTATTTGTAACATGGTAATTTATAGTTCTAATTAATTGTACAACTATAAATATAGTTCCAACTATAACATGAATACCATGTAAACCAGTTGAACAATAGAAAGCACTTCCAAATACTGAATCTGAGATTGAGAATGTAGCATTAGCATATTCTAAATATTGTAAGAAAGTGAAAAGAACAGCAAATAAAACAGTTAATTCTAAACCTCTTAAAGTATCTTTTCTGTTACCATTAATTAAAGCATGGTGACCATAAGTTACAAAAGCACCTGAAGATACTAATAATATTGTATTTAATAATGGTATTGCAAAAGGATTTAATGGTGTTATTCCTTGAGGTGGCCATACTCCTCCTATTTCAATAGCAGGAGTTAAACTAGAATGGAAGAAAGCCCAGAAAATACTTAAGAAAGCAAAAACTTCACTAACAACAAAAAGTAAGAATCCAATTTCTAAACCTTTTTTAACTTGTTTTGTATGATGTCCTCCTAAACTAGCTTCATTACCTACATCTCTAAACCAGAAAGTCATACCACCTAAAGTTAATATGAATCCTAATTCTAAGACAAGATCACCAGAATAGTAACCATGCATATACATTACAGCCCCAATAGCTAAATTTAATAAAGCAAAACTCATTACTATAGGCCAAGGAGAAACTTCTACTAAATGATAAGGAAAAAATTGAAAATTATGTAATTTTATCATAATAAGTTAAATTTTAAAAATTATAAATTTAAAGAAAAATTAACACCTACGATTATATGTATATAGTATATATATTATAAAAATATAATAATATATACATATTTACTATAAACAATACTGAATTATAGTTAAATAATATTATTTAATAAAATATATTATAAATAATATTTAATAAAACACATTATATTTATGTTTTTAGTAGATTGCTTAAGAATAATATAAGTAATTTTATATTATATTGTTACTTTTAACAATATTGAATTGTTAAAAAAAATAAAAAGGTTTTAATAATTTTTAATTTAATAAGGAGGGAGTTTTAAAATAATTAATGTAAAATATAATAATATGAATATATGCTAGTATTATTATAAATTTATTTTTATATTTGAAGGTTATTAAATTAAATTTATTCTTCTGTAGCTATATCTATTAAAGTATTTTCCACTAAACCTATTACAGGAACAATAACTATAAACCATGCAAAATAGAAGAATGTTGATACTTGTCCAATAAATACAAAAGGTTCATTAGGATGTTGTGATCCAATCCACATTAAAATGAAGAAATTAAATACAAAGAACCAGAAAGCTAATTTCATAGCTGGTCTAAATTGGCTACCTCTTTGTCTTGATACATCTACAATAGGTAATATTAATAAGATTAATAATGATCCAAACATAGCTACTACTCCTAATAATTTATTAGGTATTGATCTTAAGATAGCATAATATGGTAATAAGTACCATTCTGGTACAATACTTGCAGGTGTACTCATAGGATTAGCTTCAACATAGTTATCACTATGTCCTAATAAATTTGGATAATAGAATACCAATACTGATAAAGCTAAGAAGAAGAAGAATATTGTTATAAGATCTTTAAACATGTAATAAGGGTGAATTGCATATCTATCTCCATTTGATGATATACCATTAGGATTATTTGAACCATGTGTATGTAAAGCAATTAAGTGAGCTAAAGCTAAAGCTGCTAATAAGAATGGTAAAATATAATGTAATGAGAAGAATCTATTTAATGTAGCATTAGATACTGAGAATCCTCCCCAAATTAATTCTACTAAATCTTGACCAAAAATAGGTATAGCACTTAATAAATTAGTAATAACAGTAGCACCCCATAAACTCATTTGACCATAAGGTAATACATAACCTAAGAAACCAATAGCCATCATTAAGATTAAAATTATTACTCCTATTGACCAAGCTAATGTTCTTGGTGTTTTATATGACCCATAGTAGATATTTCTACCTATATGACCATATACAAAGATAAAGAAGAAAGAAGCAACGTTAGCATGAGTATATCTAATTAACCACCCATTATTAACATCTCTCATAATATGTTCTACACTATTAAAAGCAAAATCTACATGTGGTTGATAATGCATAGCTAAGAAACATCCTGTTAAGATTTGAATTACTAAACAAGTAGCTAATAATGATCCAAAATTCCATAAATATGATATATTTGAAGGTTGAGGTGAATCTACTACATACGAATTAACTAATCTAAGTAAAGAGTGACTTTTAAGTAATCTCATAATAAATTTTTAATATAAATTATATAATTTAATTTAATAATTATCTAAAATATTAGTAATAATTAAATTAGTAGTTTAAATAACTGACTAAAATATAATATCTTATTTATTTTTCTTTTGAATATATTAGAATTAAAAAAAAAATATATTTTTATTCACTGTAACAATAATTCTTCTTTTATTAATTAATAATTTATAATATTAATTATAATTATTAATTGGTAAATAATAAGCCCAAGAAGATTTGAACTTCTACGATTATCTCATCAAGATAACATTCTACCATTAAATTATAGGCTTTATTAAAGTATTAATATAACTTAAGTAATTATTTATATTAATTTTTTATAAAAAAATACAGATATTTAATTAACTTCTTTTAAGTAATTTTATTTATATATTTATTAAATTCAAATTAAGAAATTTAACCTAATTTACTTATCTTAAATTTAATTTTACTTATGGAGGGTTAATTAATATTAAATATGTTAAAACATAAATTTTTAATAAAAAAAAAAAGATTAAGAAAAGTTAATAATAGTATAAAATTATATTAGTAAGGTGCTATATCAAATGCTACTAATATACTTGGTACTAATATAATAAAAGCTACAGCTATAGGTAATAAATTAATCCAACATAAAGAAATTAATTGATCGTATCTTAATCTAGGTAAAGTAGCTCTGAATAAAACAAATAAGAAACAGATCATACATGTTTTTAAACCTAAAATTATAGATTGTAAATTTATATATGAACCATTAACTATTATTTCTGGTAAATTATATCCACCTAAGAATAATATAGATGTAATACAACTAAATAAAATAATAGAAGAATATTCAGCTAAGAAGAAAAACACAAAAGGCACAGCAGAATGTTCAGTGAAGAAACCAGCAACTAATTCAGATTCAGCTTCCTGTAAATCAAATGGTGTTCTACTTGTTTCAGCTAAAATTGAAATAAAATAAAATATGAATACGGGACATAATGGTATTATAAACCATATTGATTGTTGAACTTCAATAATAGTTGAATAATTAAATGAACCTGTTAATAAAATAATAATTAAAATAGCAGAACTTAAAATTAATTCATATGATATCATAGCAGCAGTTGATCTTAAAGACCCTAAAAAGGCATATTTAGAATTAGCTGACCATCCTGCAAATAATATTCCATATACTCCTAAAGAAGATAATGCTAAGGTATAAAATATACCTAATGAAAAATCAAATAAAGTTAATCCTTGACCAAATGGTATTATAGCCCAACCTAATAAACTAAATACTAAAGTAGAAACAGGAGCTAAATAGAATAAAACTTTATTAGATTGACTTGGAATAACAGTTTCTTTCAATATTAATTTTAAAGCATCTGCAAAAGGTTGAAGTATACCATAATAACCTACTACAGTTGGTCCAACTCTTCTTTGGTGTGCAGCTAATTGTTTTCTTTCTACAATTGTCATAAAAGCTACTGATAATAACACAGGTAATATAACAACTAATACATCAATTAAATTAATTAATATATTAATAATAGCCAATAAATAAGTATTTAACATTAGTTTTATAAAAATATTATAAAAATCTACCTTTAATTTACTAATAAAAATAATAAATAATAAGAATAACTGCAATGTAAGTATTTATACTTAATACTCTAAACAATATGATCTAAAATCATGATTAAGTTAAGTTAATATATATATAAGATTAAATAAAAATTTTCATATTAATTATAAGTATAATAACTATCCTAAAGTTAGAAAAATAACTATAATACTTAAATTAATATTTATGCACTGTGACAATATTTAAAATCTAAAATAGATTTATATTTTATTTATTCTCTTTTGGACTCGAACCAAAATTGACACTTTAGAAGAATGATGTTCTAACCATTGAACTAAGAGAATTTAGTATTTTTAGAGAGTTAAGAAGGAATTGAACCTTTAAATTATTAAACTTTGCAGGTTTACTACAGAACCATCTGTAAACTTAACCCTTAATTATAAAAATTTTTACTATTCTTATAGTATTATTTATTTTATATTAAAATTAAAATTGTAATAAAAATAAATTAACTACTTTTATAATATATTTATATATTTTTATTTTAATAATAACCTAAAAGATACAAAGATAAAAGTGTAGAGATAATTATCTCCACAGTTTATTAATAAATTAATAATTTAATCCTAGAATAATTAGATTAACCTAGATAAGTTAAAAGCCTTTTCTATTAAAATATATTTATATATATTCAATAAATTTTATTTTTAAATAAACCCTAATTACCTCATTTAATGGTAAATATTTTTATGAGATATTTATCTTATACTTTATTAACGAAATAATTAAATTTCAAATAAAGTAGAGATAGTTCATTAAAGAGCCAAATAGAGAAGAAACATATAATATGCCACAATTAATACCATTTTATTTTGTAAATCAATTATCTTTTGCTTTATTAGCAATAATTTACTTAATTTTTATAATGTCTAAATCTGTTTTACCTTATTTCACATTACAACAAGTAATAAGAGTATATATTACAAAATTAGCTAATAAATAATATAAGAAAGTAAAACAATTACCCATTTATAGGATCACGTTTATCTTTATTTTAAATTAGTGTTTGATTTATTAGTAAATTTAAAGGTTATTTATTAACACATTTAATCAAATAATTATATTTTAATAATTACGATATAATATAGCAAATACAAATCCTAAAGTTAATTTATTTAATTTATATTATTTAATAACCTTTTTAATAGATATACGCATTAAAGCTTAATTAATGAATTAAATTATATGTGTGAAACAAAATATAATAATATTTATCTACCCCTCCTTACTATAAAAAGATTAAACTAAAAATTTATAACTTATATGAATATAACAAATTGCTCTAATTAAAGAAATTCTATAATTAATTAATATTTAATATTAATTTACCTTTATATATTAATAACTTTTTTTTATTTTTCTTTAAAAGAGTTAAGTAACTTTAATTAATAATATTTAAAGAGTTTAAATGGTAGAAGATGAACTGGATTAATCACTTCCTTTGGGTGGGAGAAGAAGCGTGTTCGAGTCGCGCCTACCATATTAAATTAATAATAAATTTAAAATTAACAAATTTCACTAAAAAAAAAAAGTTATTGATTATATATAATATATATATATATAAGGTGTTATGGCAGAGTGGTTATTGCGGGGTACTGTTAATACCTTATTCAGAGGTTCAATTCCTCTTGACACCTAAATAAATTAAACTAATAAATAAATAATTAAAAGAAGTGAATAAATTATAAAATATATTTACAAATAATATAACTTTGCAAACATGTTGAAATTTTGGTAAACAATCTCCTCTTAAGCAGGAGTGGAAGTAATTCCTTAAGAGTTCGAGTCTCTTTGTTTGTAAAAATGTTTCATTGATAGTGTTCATTAAAAAAATTATATAATAACAAATTATATACTTACTATGCGATATAGTGTAAAGGTCTGCACGACAGTCTCATAAACTGTAAGTTTTGGTTCAAACCCAGAATTCGCACAGTTATTTAATTTATTTAGGTCTTTTAGTATAAGGGTAGTACATTATCCCTTCACGATAATAGTACCAGTTCAAATCTGGTAAAGACTACATAAAAAATAAATAATAAATCTAAGTATTCCGAATAAAAATAAATCATAATACTAAATAAATAACAGATCACTAAATTTATATAAACTTTCATTTTTGATCGTGATTAGAGGAATAGTAATCATTTGGAAAGATAAGGCAATTGCTAATTGTTCTGAGGCAACTCTGGGGTGTTCGAATCGCCTCTATTCCGATTTAAATATAAAAGAATATAAAGAAAATATATTTCATAAACTGAAATATATAAATATAAAATTAATATAATTATATATATATAAATTTATATATATTGTATTGTTAGAAAAATAAAGGGCTTAATTAGTTTGTTTTTATTATTAAAAACTTAAATTGGTAAATTTTAAATTTTGAATTGGCTATTATCTACAAATGCTAAAGAAATTGGAACACTTTACTTAATTTTCTCAATATTTGCTGGTATGATAGGGACAGCATTTTCAGTTCTTATTAGAATGGAATTAATGTCTCCAGGAGTACAAATATTATCAGGAGACCATCAATTATTTAACGTAATTATTAGTGCTCATGCTTTCATAATGATTTTCTTCATGGTTATGCCTGGTTTAGTAGGTGGATTTGGTAATTACTTATTACCTGTACAATGTGGAGCTCCAGATATGGCTTTCCCTAGATTAAATAACATTAGTTTCTGGTTATTACCTCCTTCATTAATTTTATTATTATTAAGTTCATTAGTTGAACAAGGAGCAGGAACAGGATGGACAGTATATCCACCATTATCTTCTATACAATCACATTCAGGTGGTAGTGTTGATTTAGCTATCTTTAGTTTACACTTAGCTGGGGTATCTTCATTATTAGGTGCTATAAATTTCATAACAACAGTATTAAATATGAGAACTAATGGGATGAGCTTACATAAATTACCTTTATTTGTATGGGCTATTTTTGTAACAGCTATCTTATTATTATTATCATTACCTGTGTTAGCAGGAGCTATAACTATGTTATTAACAGATAGAAACTTTAATACTAGTTTCTATGATCCAGCTGGAGGTGGAGATCCAGTATTATATCAACATCTTTTCTGGTTCTTTGGTCACCCTGAAGTTTATATTTTAATAATTCCTGGATTTGGTATTATTAGTCATATTGTTTCAACTTTCTCAGGTAAACCAATTTTCGGTTATTTAGGTATGGTTTATGCTATGTTCTCTATTGGTATTTTAGGTTTCTTAGTTTGGTCTCACCATATGTTTAGTGTAGGGTTAGATGTTGATACTAGAGCTTACTTTACTGCTGCTACAATGATTATTGCCGTTCCTACAGGTATTAAAATCTTCTCTTGGTTAGCTACTTTATATGGTGGAAGCTTAAGATTTACTACACCTTTAATATTTGCTTTAGGATTCTTAGCTTTATTCACAATAGGAGGATTAACTGGAGTAGTGTTATCAAATGCTAGTTTAGATATTGCATTACATGATACTTATTACGTAGTTGCTCACTTCCATTATGTATTATCAATGGGAGCTGTTTTTGCTTTATTTGCTGGATTCTATTATTGGGCTCCAAAAATAACTGGTAGAACTTATAATGAATTCTTAGGTCAAGTTCACTTCTGGACACTATTTATTGGAGTAAATTTAACTTTCTTCCCTCAACACTTCTTAGGTCTTGCTGGAATGCCTAGAAGAATACCTGATTATCCTGATGCTTTTGCTGGATGGAATGCTATCTCTAGTTTTGGATCATTAATTTCTGTAGTAGCTACTGTATTATTTGGATATATTATATATGATATTTTCGTTAATGGAAAAGAAGTAAATAATAATCCTTGGGCTATCCCTGCTTACTTCACATCATTATCACAATACGATACTGAAGCTGAATCAGCTAATACATTAGAATGGGCATTAGCTAGTCCAATACCATTCCATGCATTTAATATGTTACCTGTACAATCTTAATGATTTTTAAATTTTTATTAAACCCCCTCCTAAAAGAGATAATATAAAATTATATATTTTTTAATTTGACTATTATTAAGGTAACCATTCCTGTTAAAAGGGTAAACATTCCCGTTAAAAAAATATAAAAGGAAAATAACAATTTCCTACAAAACATCTGAAAACCACGGTTAAATTCCAGACACAATTAAAAAAAATAATGAATAAACAAATTATAACTTCTAATATAAATTTCAGTTAAATTACAGATATAATATATCTCAATTATTAGCCTCAAATTCAGATATTAAAATAATTAAAATATTTATTAAATTTCATAATAATGACAATGAAACAAATAAATTTTTCTTTATGAGAGTAAAAAATAATGTAGATAAATATAAATTTAGAAACTATTTTTACTGCAAATATCAAGCCTTTTTTAGAAAATATAATAATTCTGATTTTAATAAATATATTATTGAAATAAGATTAGCCTAACAAACACCGCTCCTTAAATTCCAGACATCTTAATATATAGATATGTTTAATTATAGACCAATACCTTTATTATTTTATTATTGGCATTTAGAAAGGTTGTTAACAACTTTTCCTTTATTCCATTTTTACTTATTTAAAGATTTTATTTATTACACTTTACCTTTACATCTTTTTCTATTTATTTTATGTTATAAAATATTAAAATTTGTTTTTATAGAATATTCTAAATTAGAAACTAAACATGAATGGAGATTATTATTTATGTATTCTTTTTCATTTAGTTTATTAGCATTAATATTTATATTAATGATTTGGGTTTTTTTACAATGTATAATCATCCCAACTATTATTAACTTTTTATAAATGAATACAATAAAATTTTATATTGCAGTTACAATAATCTTTATTCAAATTTTTATATTTAATCAATATTAATTTTAATCACCCCTCCTATTATTTAGTGGTTAATTCCATAGCATTTAGTGGTTAAATCCCATAGCCAATATAATTAAAAATAAAAATAATAATGAATAACAATTTATTACAACAGTTACAATCTAAAATTAAAGATCTTGAAAGTAAATTGGCTAAAACCCCTAATTTAATTTCTAAAGCTGAAATCTTCTCTGAAATTACTAAACTAAGAGATCAATATGAAAATTTATTGAAGGCTGAAATCGAATTATTAGAAAGTAAATACGAAACTATTAACCAAGAAAAAATTAAAGATATTAATAAACAAATTGATAAAGCAAATGCCAGAGGTAAATTTATGCAAGATTACCTTTATGATTTAAGAACAGAAGTTTTATTAACTAACACAAATTATTTACAATTCGTTGATAAATTTTGGATAGATATAATATCTAATTTAGAACCTACTCAAAATGTTATGGTTAGATTCTTAATTCAAATGAGTGATACTTCTGCTAGAACATTAACTAAAACTTTAATTATTAATAATAATATAGAATCTTTAAATAGTTTCAAAGAAGTTATAACTGAAAATTTAAATAATGTTTATAGCCATTATTTAGCTCAAGATGAAGATAATATGATATTAGGTTTTATTATGAGATATAAAATCTTATCTTCTAAATCAAATATTAAAGATACTGTAACTAAAAAAGCTTTAGATATTAAAAAAGGTAGAATTCAAAGAACAGTTAAAATTAGAAATATTAGCTATCCATTATCAACTAATACAATAGATTTTGGAGATATACAATATAAAGTTAATAATTTAACATTTGTAATTAATTCAAATAAAGGTTTGAAATTTGAATTTAACAGAACTGAAGATTCTCAAATTATTAAAGTTTATAAAAATAATAAATTAATTAATACAATGAAAGATATCTTTATTAATTTAGATAATAATTTATTTAAAAGAATTGTAGGTAATTTAGCATATTATATAAAAAATGGAAAAGTAATTTTACAATGTAAAGAATATTCACCTAAATTTATTGAAAAAGCTAAAACTGATAAAAGGTTTACTGATAATATTTATACAGCAGATTTTGAAACTTTAACTAAATTAGATAACAAAGGGAAAAGATATTTTGAAGCTTACTCTGTTGCTTATTATGATGGAATTAAAGCTAATTCCTATTATGTTACTGATTTCCAAAATTGGGAAGAAATGATGAATAAATTCTTTAATGATTTATTTTCTTTAAATCTAAAAAATACCGATATCTATTTCCATAACTTATCAGGATTTGATGTAAATTTCTTGTTGAAACCTTTATTAAACATGGATAATGTTAAATCAGAAATTATGTTAAGAGAAGATAAATTCATTCAAATTAAAATTTCTCATGGTAAATGTTCTTTTAATATTAAAGATTCTTTATTATTATTACCTGGTTCTTTAATGAATCTTTCTAAATCATTTAAAATTGAAACTCCTAAAGAAATCTTTCCTAGAAAATTATTTGAAAAAGAAACATTTGAAGCTGATTTTATATCTAATGTTGTACCTGATTATTATAAATATTTTAACCAATCAGAAGTTTCTTTAGATGATTATAACAATTATGTTGAAAGTTTCAAAGGAAAAGTATGGTCATTAAAAACAGAAACATTGAAATATGTTGATATCGATTGTATAGCTTTACATCAAATATTAATTAAATTTGGAAATATAATTTATGATAGATGGGGTATTGATATAAAACATACTCCGACATTACCAGCATTATGTTTTAAAATATATAAAGCTAGATACATGCCTAAAGATACTATTCCTATAATAACAGGGATCCCGTATAGAGATATTAAACAATCTTATACAGGAGGATCTACTGATATGTATATCCCATATGGAGAAAATATTTGGTGTTATGATATAAATTCATTATATCCTACTGCCATGAAATTATATAAATATCCAACAGGTAATTATATATCTTTTACAAATTTAAAAATTTTAAGTATGTTAGAATTAGAAAATTTATTGGGCAGAAAATTGTTTGGCTTTATTGAATGTAAAATCGATTGTCCAAACAGCATTAAACATCCAATCTTACAAATAAGAAGAGAAGTTAGTAATAACTTAAGAACTTTTTCTCCAACAGGAACATTTACTGGTTGGTTCCATACTGAAGAAATTAAAGAGGCTATGAAATTAGGTTATAAAATTGAAATTATATCAGGATATTTATTTGAGGAAGCAGATATTTTTAATGATTATATCGATGATTTATATCAAATAAAAATGGATGCTGATAAAAATAAAGATCAAGTATGGAGATTAATTAGTAAAAATTTAATGAATAGTTTATACGGTAGATTCGGAATGGATCAATATTTAGTTAATAACGTTGTAATTGATAAAGATGATACTCAATTAGAAAATATCTTTGAAAAATCAGATGTAGAAGATATTATCGAATTAGATAGTAAATTATTAATCCAATATTTGCCAAAAGATTTTGAATCTTACTCATATCAAGAAAATTTAGAATTGGATATCTCTATAGCTATTGCAGCTTCTGTTACTGCATATTCAAGATTAATTATGGCCCAATATAAAAATAATGAAAGTTATAATTTACATTATACCGATACAGATAGTTTATATATTAGTTTTAACTCTGAAATTGATAAAATAGCTTTTGAAAAAGCTTATGTGGATCCTTTAAAATTAGGTTATTTAAAAATAGAAAATCCTAAAATTAACGGTGAATATAAACCATATGAAAGATTTTATTTCTTAGGACCTAAATTCTATGTAGGAATCTTCAACAATGAAATTGATTTCTCAAGCAAAACAAAAATAAGAGGATTGCAAAAATCCTATAGATCAATGATAGATGAATCAAAAATAAAATCTTTATTAAATTATCATAAAGAACCAATAAAAATTGAAACAATGAAATGGTATAAAGATCTAAGTAAATCTACAATCTATATTGAAAAAAGACCTTATACTTTAGATATAGCTAATTTCAAGAGAAATTTAATATATAACTATTACAGCCCAGATAAAATCTTATTAGAACAAACCTCTTCAATAATCTTAGAAAACAATAAAATATCTTCCTTTGGAAATTATATAGTTAAAGAAGGAGTCATATTTAATTAATTAATTTCTTTATATGAAGAAAGAAGGAAGAAGAAAGAAGAAAGAAGAAAGAGGGGGATTATAAAGTAAATGTATTAAATAACATTATATTTAAGATAGCCAAGGCAATTAAGGCTACAATTATTATAATAAAATCTTTAATTATATAAAATATTCTAAATTTTCTTCTTATTTCTAACAATTTATTTAATCTTGGATAATTATCTTTAGTATTAAATCTTTCAATTAAATAATCACTAAAAAATATACCCATTAAATCAAACAATAAAATAAAAATCAAAATTATTGCAAATATATGAGATAAAGCTAAACTTTGAAAATAATTTAAATTATTAATATAAGTTTGTAATTCACTTAATATATTTAAATCAATAAAATTATTGTTAATACAATCATCTATTTTATTAAATAATTCTAATAATTCATTGTTAACGTCTTTAACCGTATTTTTAACTTCAGTTACAGTTGTATCATTAAATAATTTTTTATCTATTATATTATTAATTATATTATTTAATAATTCCATTTTATTTTCCTGATCATCTAAACTTTTTCTAAGTACAATTTCTATTTTATCATTAGATTCATTTTCACTTACTAAATTATTAATTTTCAAAGTTAATTCATGGTTTTTATCTTTTTCATTTTCTAAAACATCTCTTAAACTTTTTACAGTTATTTGATTACTATAAGTGTTAAATATACTAAGACTTACACCAACTATAGATAGATTTTTTAAATCTTTTTGATATATTTGATTTATATTATTTGTATTCATATTTTATAAAACATATTTTTCTAATAAACGCATGGAATTATTGCCACTATATTGTAACTTTTAATTGTTACTCTTTTATAAAAGAGAAGTAATATAATTTTATATTATAAATTCTTTGCGTTTAGAGGTTTTATTCCTTGCGTTGTTTATATAAAAACTTTATATGAAAATTATATTAAAATTTATACAATTTACATTTAAAACTCTTGCATCAATTTTTAGTAAAATAGGTGCCAATTATACTTATACTAAATTATGAAAATATTTTATGAAATTTAAATTCGTTAGTTTAATTTACAAACCTTTAAAATATCTATTTACTAATTTTATATATTTTATTGAATTAGCCAGTGAGATAATAGCAGTCTTTTCTTTATTTAATAAAGTTATTAATTATATAAAAAAAAACATTATGAAATAGATGGTTTATTATTGAAGAAAGATATCGATGAAGATCCTATAGATTTCTTTCAATATAAAAAAGAAGCTAAAGTAATACAAAAAGTAGTAGAGGGGCTTATACAAAGATTTTTCATATAATTAACCTTTCTATACCTTTCTAAGAAAATTTAATTATTTTTAAAGATAAAAAAATTTCCAAATTTTTATAGCACCTATTTTACTTATTTAAGTATATTATTACCAGAGTCGAACTGATATTTACTAAGTAGGAATTCAGTGATGAAAAGGAGGGGATTATAAAGTAAATGTGTTAAATAACATAATATTTATATATAATAAAGCAATTAAAGCAATTAAGATTATTATTAAATCTTTTATTAAATAAAATATTCTAAATTTTCTTCTTATTTCTAATAATTTATATATTCTTGGATATTTTTCTTTAGTATTAAATCTTTCAATTAAATAATCACTAAAATATATACTCATTAAATCAATTAATAAAATAAATATAAGAATTATAGCAAATATATGAGTTATTGCTAAAGTTTGAAAGAAATTTAAAGTATTATAATATGATTGTATTTGATTAAATATATCAAATGGTGTAAATTCGTTAGTTAAACAATCATCTATTTTATTAATTATTTCTAATAATTCTTTGTTAATTTCTTTCATTGTATTATCAACATCTATTATTGAACTTTCATCGAATGTTTTATTTTCACTTATATTTTTAATTTTACTATTTAATATTTCTAATTTGTTACTATTATTTTCTTGAATATCTAAACTTTTTCTAAGGATAACTTCTAATTTAGTATTAGATTCATTTTCACTTATTAAATTACTCATTTTTGCAGATAACGTATTGTTTACTTCTCTTTCAATCTCTAAATTATCTCTTAATTTATTTATAGTACCTAAATTATTTATTGTGTTAAAAACACCAACACCAAGACTTACAAAAGAAAGATTTTTTAAGATTTTTTGATATATTTGGTTTATATTATTTGGATTCATTATCTAAAATTTTATTATGATATGGTATTTACCAAAAATGTACTATTAAATTTATAATACACTTTTATTTTAATTAAATATAAAAGAGGTCACATTAAAAATGACCAATTATTTAATTGGTTAATACCATATCAACATTTTTATAAACTAAACATGAAAATAATTTTAAAATTAATACAACACCTACTTAAATTCCTTGCAGCCATATTTTCTAAAATAGGTGCCCAACATACTTACACTAAATTATGGAAATATTTTATGAAATATAAATTCCTTTCTTTAATCTATAAACCTTTAAAATACCTATTTACTAATTTCATATATTTTATTAAATTAGCTAGTGCCATATTAGCTATATTTAGTATATTTAATATATCAATAATTTATTATGATTTCGATATATTAAATGAAATTAACGATTTATTTAATAAAGTTATCAGATACATAAGAACATTATGGTTTAAATGGTTTTCTAACGAAGATATTGATGAAATTGAAGATCCTGTAGATTTCTTTCAATATAAAAAAGAAACCAAAGCAATGAAAAAAGCTGTTGAACAATCTCCAAATAATAGTTATTGGATAATCCCTTTAATGATTATTATTCCTATAGCTTTTTATTATTTTAACCCCCAAGTTAATATTAATGAAATTATTGAACCTATAATAGAACCTATTAATAGTAAAATTGAAGAATATTTACCTAAAGAATATTTTACTATATTTATAAGCTGTACATTTATTCATAAATTTATTATAATCGGATTAAGCTATATAACCAAAGAAGATTTGAATATCTTTACTGATGATAATCCTAAACCAGATGATTCTAAATTTACTTCAGGTATTGTTTCCGAATATAAAAAAGATTTACAAGAATTTTTAAATAAAAGACAAAGTAATAATTATAGTCCTACAGAAGGTTTAAGTTCTGAAGAAAAAGAAGAATATGAATCTTTTTTTGGTAAAGAAGAAAATTTAGAAACTCCTAAAGCATCTACATCCAAATTACCTGAAACTATTTCAGATAAACCCGAATTACTTACGATTGAAAATCCTTATAAAAAAATAGGTAAATTTGATAAATCTATAATTGATTCCACAAAAGTTAAAACTGAAGATTGGAACTAATTTTAATCACCCCTCCTCAAATGAGATTTATTGTAATGGTAGAATATTGCTTTTCAGAGTGGCAATGGTAACCGTTCGATTCGGTTAATCTCAAAATTTTAATAAAATTAAATATTTTTAATAAAAATAAATAAAAATTAATTTTAATTATAATACGGATAGCATGGCTGTTCTAAATTAGATAAAGCTACAGTGTCCACCAAATTGATTACAATACTTATTATAATTTAATGTGATATAGATAAACATGTTGGTAAATATCTTATATAAGAAAAAAGAAAAATATTTCTTAAAATTTTATAAAAATATTTTATATTATTTGTCAATATAGAAATTTTTATTATGTTATTATAGTAATAGGAGTTATTATTATAAAAATTTTAATAGTAAATTGTCTTATTTATGTTGTATAAACATCATAAAAGTATAGGTATCTTAATTTTTAATTTTTTCATATAGATTAAGTATTTATTAAAACTAAGCACACAATTAAAAAAATACAAAAAAAAATAATGAACTTAAATATCTTAAATAATTTATTTGTAAATTCTCCATTAGAACAATTTGAAGTAGTTAGTTTAGCTAGTTATAATTCACCTTTATTATTTAATACATCTTTTTCTCTTACAAATTCAGCTTTATTTACAGTTTTAGTATTATCTTTAATATTATTTTTACATAAAAATATTGGGAAAGACAATACTAATTTAAACTTTAATAAAAAAATGAAATTAATACCAAATAAAGAAAGTATCTTATTAGAAAGTTTATTTGCAAGTATAAATACTATAGTAAGAGATCAAATAGGTAGAGAAGCTTATTTACCATTTATTTATTCTTTATTCTTATTTATTTTATGTTCTAATTTAGTTGGTAATATACCTTATACATTTACTATTACAACATCAATAATAATTTCAATAGGGTTATCATTTACTATATTAATAGGTGTAACTATTTTAGGATTATCTATCCATAAAGTACACTTCTTCTCATTCTTTATTCCTTCTGGAACACCTTTAGCTTTAGTTCCTTTATTAGTTTTAATTGAATTAATTAGTTATTTAGCTAGAGCTTTCTCATTAGGAATAAGATTATTTGCTAATATGGTAGCTGGTCATACATTATTAAAAATCTTATCAACATTCTTATTTAAAATGTTCTCAGGTGGATTAATAATATTTGTATTAACTTTAATACCATTTGCTTTATTCTTAGCTATTACAGGATTAGAATTAGCTGTATCATTTATCCAAGCTTATGTATTCGTTTTATTAGTATGTTCTTACATTAAAGATGCTATTGAATTACATTAATCTTAAATATCATTTAACCCCCTCCAGGGGATTTTCCTGTAAATCGATATAAAATTAAAATTATTAAGTACATAATAATATACTTAAAAGAGAGTTAGAAGTCTAAAACTGGGATTAAATTTAATTGTGTTATATTAACTTACTTAAAAAAATTTTAAGTAATAACACTAAATCAATTTAGGAAGGTTCAAGGTATAAATTAATAATTTTAATTATTATTAATTTTAATTAAAATAAAGTTTTAGTGCAAAATACAAAGTAATTTGGTGGAATTCTTAGAGAAAATATTAAATTAAATTATAAAATTTTTATAAAATCTAACACTAAAGTTTGTTAATTTATTAAAAACTTAATTTAATTTTGAAAAAAATAGAAAACCCTTTATTTTACCTGAGTTACTCAATTATTAATAATAATTGATATATTAGATCAATCAGAAAAATTTATACTAACAAAAACTGTCTTATAGATATTTATTCTAACTCATTATTACTAAATTATTCTATTCTTAAAATATTCTTTTTATATTTAACTTTTTAACTTTTTAACTGAAATAGTTCAACGGTAGAACGTACCCTTCATGATGGTAAAACAAAGGTTCAATTCCTTTTTTCAGTATACAATTAAAATAATTAATTTATATTTTATATATTTCTTTTTCTTTTATTATGTTATATAAGATTAATTATTAAAAATAACTAATTTATAAGGGTAGGATCGGAGACTCGAACTCTGAACATCGTCGCCACAAGACGTCATTTTAACCAATTAAACTAATCTTACCTCTTTTATATTTCCCTTCACCTCAAACTTTTTTAAAATTATTTTTAATTAGTGTATATAAATTTATTTTATTACCAGACTCGAACTGGTATTTACTGAGTAGGAATTCAGTTAAGAAAAGGAGGGGATTATAAAGTAAAATTAATAAATAACATAACATTTAAAATACAACAATGAATTTATTTAAAAAAAATCTTTAACGAAAGAAAAATACCTTTAGTAATTTACTATTGGCATTTAGAAAGATTGTTAACAACTTTCCCTTTATTTCATTTTTATATGTTTTATGATTATATTTATTATACATTAAGTTTACATATTATATTATATATTATATGTTATAAAATATTAAAACTTATTTTTATAGAAGAATATCAATTAAAAACTAAAGATGATTGGGGATTACTACATATGTATTCTTTCTCATTTAGTTTATTAGCCTTAATATTTGCGTTAATAATTTTATAATATGGAATTAACCAATCTGATATGGAATTTCACCAATTATTTAATCAATCAATTTTGGATTGACCTCTTTTATATTTTTAAAAATTAATTATATTTTTAATTTGTTTAGCGATATACTAAGTTTTATATTAATTATTATTGATTATACGAGTAATCAGACTCGAACTGATCACATCTACTTGGAAGGTAGAGGTTATACCAACTTAACTATACTCGTTAGATTTTTATTTATCATTCTTTTATTTATTTAATTATTTATTTTTCAAGTTAATGATATGGAGGGGATATAAGATTAAATTAAAATTAATTATTAATTAATTTAATTATGAGTATAATAATAAGAAAGCAATCATTAATGAGAATAAACCTGTAGCTTCAGCTAAGGCGAATCCTAAAATTGCGTAACCGAATAATTGTCCTCTTAATTGAGGGTTTCTAGCAGTAGAAGCGATTAATGAAGCAAAGATTTGTCCGATACCTAATCCGGCACCAATTAAACCTGAACAAGCTAATCCTGCACCGATAAATTTTGCAGCAGCTAACATAAGTATTATAATATATATATTTAAAAGATAGTGTCTGACGTATATTATAATTTAAATAATATTACTCTTTTAAATAACAGTTACTATTTAAACTATTTATTACGAGTCCTACCAGATTCGAACTGGTACCATACTAAGTGACAATTAGGAACTCTACCTATTTAAGCTAAGGACCCTTTTTAGCAATATTTATTAATTTATATTTTCTTCAAGAGCAAGGCGACTCGAACACCTAACAACGATTTTGGAGATCATCATATTACCAATTATACTATGCTCTTTAATCTATATAATTAATATACTGTGTAAATATATATTATATTTATACAAATAATAAAAAAAAAAAAATTATTATTAAGGAAGTAAAGAGATTCGAACTCTTAACCGTTTCATTAAAAGTGAAACACTCTACCTTTGAGTTACACTTCCATCTTATATCTATCAATTTTAACTAAGAAAAAGATATATAATAATTTATTAAAATAACTATCTTATTTATAAAACTTTTTATTTCAGAATTAGTATTATTAATTATCCTTAAATTTTTTTAAGGATATATAAATATAAGAGTATAACTCTACCTTGAGTTACCCCGATTCGAACGAGGAAATTCTTCGCCAAAGGAAGACGTTTTGCCAATTATACTATAACTCATAACAAAACATTAAATTTTTATATTATAAATAATTATTAAATATACTCTTTTAGTTAGTTTATTAATTTGCCTAAAGGTGGACTTGAACCGCCAACGACTTATTACAAGTAAGTTATTTTACCAATTGAACTATTCAGGCTATTTATAAATTTAATTAAATCAAAAAATAAAATGCCTCGGAATGGAGTCGAACCACTGTCTTTCGATCTTCAGACGAACGCTTTAACCCTTAAGCAACCGAAGCTTATAAATATTTATAAATATTTTAGTGTGGAGAAAGATAGACTCGAACTATCATTACAGTAGTGCAAGTACAGTTGATTACCAATTATCAGATTCCCCCTTTAATTCTTATACTATAAAATATATATCTCTTTTAAGATAATAAATTAAAATGTATAATATTATCTATACTTTAATTAATAAATATTAATAACCTTTTTTTTTAAAATTATTAGTTTTAATAGGATTTCATTAAAGTATTTTATAATTAAGAAATTATCAGTTTAAATTATTTCCTTAGTTTATATAAAAATTATTGTTATACATTATAATTTTTTAGAATAATAATAATTTACCACTTCATTATATAATTTAGAATAAGTTATATAACTTATTCAGTATTTATATTTCTTAATATTATAGGAGGGGTTAAAATAAGTATTATTTTAATTATATTAAAAAAGAAAATAATAAAAAAGAAATTAATTAATTAATTAATTATCAACAATTACATTGAATCTACCCAAGCTAAGTAATCTTGCACTGAAACTGCTTCTACAGCTATAGGCATAAACCCATGCCATGTACCACAAATTTCTGAACATTGACCATAGAAAGTACCTGTTCTTTCAGCTAAGATTGAACATTGATTTAATCTACCTGGTGTAGCATCAATTTTTAATCCTAATGATGGAACAGCGAAACTATGGATTACATCTGCACCTGTAACAATTAATCTTATGTGGCAATCTACAGGGATAATCATTTTATTATCTACATCTAATAATCTAAATTGACCTAATTCTAAATCAGATTCAGGGATCATATATGAATCAAATTCAATAGATTGTCCACTTTCTGTTACATAATCACTATATTCGTATGACCAATACCATTGGTGACCTACTACTTTAATTGTTATAGTTGGTGATGTTACTTCATCTAATAAATATAATAATCTAAAACTAGGGAAAGCAATTACTATTAAAATTAAAGCTGGTGTAATAGTCCAGATTAATTCTATTAATGTTCCGTGGTTAAGATATTTATACACAATAGGAGATTTGTTGTAACTATAGTAGTACATTAAAGAACCTAAAGCCCAGAAAGTACCTACACAAATAACAACTAAATAAAAGAAAATAGAATTATGTAAATCAACAATACCTGAAAAGGCTGGTGAAGCAGAATCTTGGAATCCTAATTGCCAAGGTTGAGGTGCATCATTATATAAAATATTAAAAATTGATATATTTTGTAACATTGTTTGTATTAAAAAAATTTTATTTTTAATTTATCAGTCTTAGTTTTTTACAGTATTATTATAATAAATATATTATATACACTGATTATATTACCTATTTATTCTATTTTAAATATATATTATAATATCTAAAATTATATAAATTAGGTATTACTAAGATTTATCTTAATCAATTCTTTTATTAAAATTTAATTTTAATAAAATCGGAAAATAAACAGATTTGTTCCTTTTAATAAATATATTAAGCTAATTATTCTTAATATATTATATTAATTATGTAATAACTATATTAAATAGTTTAAAAAGTAAATAATTAAATTAAATATTTACTTATTACAAATATAATAATAAATTTAATTTTGACAACCTAAAACATCAAGTCTATTTTAAAAATTAGTAATGCTAAACTTACGATTTTACAATCAATTCATTTGCATCCTATCTAAGAAATGATCTATTTCTTTATTTATGAATTTTTAATCTCTTTGTGTATTATTACAATATTTTTAAATTATATTGCTAAATATATATAATATACGTATATATATTTATATACTTTTCTATCAATATAGATAACTATAATATAAAATTGTAGTATATATTTTATATCGATTACAAGAAATGATTATTTTTAGGAAAGTAAAAATAACCACTCGTGATAGTTAACAATAGAGAAATTCATTGATAGTATCTAGGGGATAGATTCGAACTTGATATACTTTCAGTACTTATCTAATATGTTTGTGGCTACCCAACTATGCAAAGTTATATAATCTATAATAAATTATATAATATTACAATTGGTACACTAGAGAAACACAGCCTATTGGTCCTTTCGTACTAGAAGGTCTTCCCCTTTTTACTATTTGTCCCTCAAAAGGATAGGGACCATACTGACTCACGTCGTATTAAACCCAACTCATGTAATTTTTTAATCGGCGAACAGCCGAACCCTTCCAAGGTTTTGCCCCTGGAGGATAAATTAAGTCGACATCGAGGTCCCAAACAGCCAGGACAATGTGTACTCTCGCTGGCTATTAGGCTGTTATCCCCAGCGTAACTTTTATCAATTGATCCCTGTCTATTCCATAATATAGCAAGGGGTCACTATGCCCTACTTACGTATCTGTTCGACTATTAAGTCTTTCAGTTAAGCATGCTTACCGTCATTGCACTCTACAGAACCTTTCATGGTTCATTAACTTCCATTTAATTTCTAGCATACCTTATTAATGAAATATAAAAATTAATTTTAAAGTAATTATTAGAATTAATAATTCACAATATTAATTTATTTGTCAGTATATTTATTATATAAATAATAAATATGTTTTTTTTTTAATCTATTTGGATGTACTTTGCTACTCTATTAAAGACGACCGCCCCAGTCAAACTGCCAACTAGTCAGCTATTTCCTCTTAAATTTTATAAATAAGAAGATAAATACCAGTTCCACCTCAGACCTAAGGTTTTCCATAGATGTCAAATCGACTCCCTATTATCTGTATAACCGAGGTAATAGAACATTTATATGATAACTAGCTACAGTAAAGCTGCATGGGGTCTTCCCGTCCTCTTTGAGGTAACCCGCATCTGCACGGGTAATTCAATTTCACTGAGCAAGTTGTTGAGACAGTGAAGCCATCGTTAAATTATTGATACCGGACCACATTTAATGGCCAATTTATTTTGCTACCTTAGGATCCTCATAGTTAAGACCGCTATTAACCAATTTTTTGTAAAGAAACAGTTACCTATTATTATTACTTATTAATATGGCATTGGGCAAATCTCACTACCTATACTATTATTTTCATAATTGCAGATAGTTGTGTTTTTAGTAAACAGTCGGGGCTTCCGATTTTGTGCCACCATATATATAAATTAATAGGAGTTATTAAAATACTAAATTCTTGGTTCCTCTTCTTGTCGAACTTATGAGGATAATTTGCCGAGTTCCTTAACAACTTTTAGCTCTACGCCTTAGTATTCTCTACCTACGAACCTGTGTCGGTTTAGGGTACGGTTGTGCTTAGATACTATAATTAAATAAAACTAGCCTAAATCATTAAATTACTTATTAAATAGCTCTCACTATATTATATAATATAACTTAACTTCTACTAATTTAGGATTTTTTGCTTATACTAATATAAACTTTTTAAATATTTAATAATAAACAAATGACTAGTTTGATATTATTAAATACAATTTATTATTATTTTTTGATATAAAACTTTTAGAATATTCACTCTAAAATAATAAAATTATAAGACTAAATTAATATATAGAATCGAAGTTATTCAAAAACATCTTTTTCCTGGCCCAATTTGTAATATTAACTATAATAATAAATTATTATAATCATATTAAATATTCACTTAATATAATACAAGAACAATTCAATATTATTTTTAAAAAATTGTCTTAAAATTTAATAAAAATAATCTTCTATCATTATAATTACTTACAATGAAATTCTATGTGTAAATATTATTCTCCATTTGGACTTTCAAAGCTATACTCATCAGCCAAAACGTTGGTTTTGTACCTTAGAGACCGCATTAACATTAGTAGATTTAATCTTTAGCTAATAACCCTTTCGTATTCGGCGAGAAAGTTTATACTTTCTTTTTACGTTACTCATGTCAGCATTCTCTCTTCAGATTCCTATTATACAATGTAACACTGTAAATTGTAGGTTTGTATTCCTTTCCTAGAGGAATATATTCTTTGAATTATCTGAATGTTCTACTACCTAGATTTTAAATACAGATAATTATTTCTATCTTTAAAATTAACACGATATCGGTTGATTATTTTAGACCCGTTAAATCTTCGGAGCAACAATCTAAGGGTTGATACGTTGATACACGTTCATTATAAGTAGCGACTACCAGGCTCACTTTTCAACTGCATTCAATTTGTAACTTCCTTTATTTCACTTAATAATCATTCGGGACCTTAATCAGTGTTCACGGCTGTTTCCGTCTTGACTATCCAACTTATCATGAATAGTCTGAATATCTACCATCTATTTATGTAATTCCGAGATTTATTTCCATTGGTAAGATTTTTACGTCCCCGCAAATTAAACTCCTATTAAAATTAATTAATATTTGTATGGAATTACCGTGCTGTACCTCCATAAATATTGTGTAGATGTCATACTAAAATATGTTTCGTAGAAAACCAGCTATCACCAGGTCAGATTGGCATTTCACCGCTTTCCAAAAATCTTCGGAGAATTATGCAACATTCAACCGTTCGATCCTTTAATAATCTGTTCTTGGAAAGATCACCTGGCTTCGGGTCTAATAGCAGTAACTTAACCCATATTATGTTTTTAATATTAAATATAGTCGCTTTCGCTTAGGCTTTAAACCTTGCTACTTCTATTAACTTGCTGACCCATTATGCAAAAGGTACGCCATTGTCACGTTCCAAATTATAATTTTGTGACTTTGACTGCTTATAGAGTTACTAATTCATGATCTATTTCACTGCGTGTTATTTACATTCGTTCGAACAAAAATGTTCGATAAGAACTAATATTATTTGTATCTTTATTTCTTTTCTACAAGTAATATTATTCTACACTCTTTTCAACTTTTCCCTCACGGTACTTTTCACTATCGCTAAATTTATAAATACTTAGCCTTAGAGGATGGTTCCCCTATATTCCGACAAGTTATCTCTCATCGTACTTAAAATTAATAAAATCTAACATATAAAATACAGGTCTCATATTTAATTCACCTTCTTAGTTGTAATCGTAATTACTATGTATAAATTATATAAATAATTATCATATCTATCTATATTCATTAAGCATTTATTTCTTACTAATATTTTAGTATTAGAATAATTTAAATTATGTAAAATATAATATTAGCTAATATTCCTTCATTAAATAAATTTAATTTAGTTAACTATTTCATATATTTTTAACTTAATTTGAATTTTAACTATACAAGCTATAAATTAAAATCAATTATTAAGTTTACTTTAATGTTATAGTGATAACTTTTTTATTATAAGTTAGATTTTGGCTAATCCGATTTCACTCACCATTACTTTCGGAGTCTCGGTTGATTTCCTTTCCTTTCCTTAATGAAATGTTTTACTTCAGGAAGTTTTAATAAAAAGGTTTCCCTTAGGATTGTCTCATCTCGTAATTTTCTTATTCCTAATAAAATTAATATAATATAATTTTATTAAATTATAAGCAATATGTAGACTTTTGGCTATGGAGCCTCCTTTTATATAAATTTGCTAGTAATCCTTAATAACCCCTTTAAAATACTCATTAATTATTTTAAATAATTATTTGATGTTGTACAATATTGTCATCGATACTTTTATATTTTATAATAAAAAATTTTTGTAATTGAGTAAAAATATCTAAATCAATAAAATTATTATTAACACAATCGTTTATTTTATTTATTAATTTAAGTAATTCATTATTAATATCTTTCATTGACTCATTTACTCTTGTTATTTAGTTTACATAAAATAACTTTTTTCAATCATATTAGATATTTTATTATTTAATACATTTAATTTGTTATTATTATTTTTATTATTTTCAATATTTTATCTAAGTATATTTTCAATTTTATTATTACTATTATTTTCACATACTAAATTATTGATTTATTTTGTTAATTGTTGATTTTTATCTTTTTCAATTTCTAATTAAATTTTCAAAGATTTTTAAAAGTTTTTGGCATATTTGATTTATATTATTTGATTTCATTTTTTATTTTATTTTTAATTTTTAACAGGAATTTTACCTTAAACATCTTATTGGTTTTGATCCAATAATCTCTTACTTCATAGACAAGTGATGTACCATTTAGCTAAACATGTTTTATAAAAATTGATTAATTAACTAACTAATTTTATTTTTCCTTAAACTCATATTGTTAACTGTAAATTACAAGTAAAGAGACTCGAACTCTTAATTGCTATAAGCATAAATGCCTAAGATTTACCCGGTTACCTTAAATTACGGCATACTTGTTAATATAATGTCTAAAATTTAACATTATTTAAAATATTAATAATTAAAAATTACAGTTATAAATACTTATTTGTATTTTAATATAAGGAGTAGAGTAATCGAAACTCTGTCTGTAAAGTGTAAATTTACTGCTAAACCACTCAGCTAACCCCCTAATTTATATTAGTATGTAATAATTATTATTTTAATTATTTTTGGTTATTATTTAAAATTTATTAAAATAAATTAGTAACACAAAACAAATTGGGGGGGGGGGGTTATATACTTTTCGTTTTATTTTTCAGCAGCACCTTCCAGTACGGCTACCTTGCTATGACTTTTGAGATGTTACTCAATTTAATTCGTTGGGTTCAGTTTTTTCTTAACAATCACGTTTATAATTTTAGAATTAATAGTTAATAAGCATATACTATTTTCCCAATTAAGGAATTTCTAATTTAAACTAATACTTATATAAAATTTAATTTATACTTTCTATTAAATAGATTGTAAATAAGAAAATAAGAACAATACACATCTTCCTTAAAATCAAGCTCCTTCCCAGCGACAGACGGTTAGTTCATCCTGAATGCTTAATTCACCGTTGCGTAATGATCAACGATTACTCGAAATTCCTTTTTCATGTCACCGAGTTTCAGATGACAATTCAACTAATTTAATAGTTAACTTTCTTTAATGATTAGCTCCTCCTTTCTCCTTATTATTTAAGGACAGAATTGCATCACTTTGTAAAAGTTTTTGTGGCACGTCTATAGCCCAGTTCATAAGGGCCATAATGACTTGTCTTAGCCCCAACTAGCATCTTATCAACACTATTATGTATTATGTTTAAATTAATACTAGGGATTTCGTCCGTTTACGGATTTAACCAAACTTCTCACGACACGGACTGACGACAGCCATGCAACACCTGTAATCTTATAATAATTTATTTAATTATAATAATATGGAAAATTGCTTTTCAATAACTTATAACTTATAAATAAACATTAATAAGAATATACAAGAACTGGTAAGATTTTACGCGGATTATCGTATTAAATAACATGCTTCACTTCGTTTGCTTCAAGACCGACTAATTTTTTTGTTTTCAACTTTGCAGTCTTACTAACAAGGCGGAATGGTCATCGTGTTAACCTCGTTACTAATATCTATATAATATTATAATTATATTTGTATTTTTAATAACAACCATTCATCGTTGACTGAGAGAGATAATTAGGTCTCTAATCTAAGTTTCTTATTCTCCCCTTCGTTTCTGAGCGTCAATCTTAAGTAGATAAATAGCTTTAACCTTTAGTACTCCACATTATTATAAGTTGTCAGTCCTAATTAATTATGTTGTTTAGCTTACCCTCTTTTAGATTCTAGCTTTAATTTAAATATAAATATTTTTTTAAAGCCGCCTACACACCCTTTACGCCTGATTATGACGATTAACGTTCGCGTCTAAGGTCTTACCGAGTCTTCTGGCACCAAATTTAGACGACACTAATAGTAAGATAATATCATTATTTTCTCTTACCTTATCTTAATAATTAAAAAATTAAGATTTCAGTTAGCTAGTTCACTCTTGCGAGCATTGACTAATATTCTTGACTGCAGGTAATTTTATATTACTTGGGGTATTTCACTCCCAATGTGGCCATAAGTTCTATCAAACTTGGCTTTTGATCGTAGACTTGGTAGGCCGTTACCACTACCAACTATCGTAATCAAAGTAAATAGAATCCTAAAGCAGAAAAATTCCTTTTAAAGTAAAAAATTAATTTTACCATAATCAATTATTACTAATATATTAAATAAAATTATTAATATGCTTAATTAGTCAAATATTAACAATTATAAAATATAATAATATTAGTAACAATTATATTAATACAATTATTTAAAATAATTTAGATTAATATAATGCGAAAATAATCATAAAAATTATAAGACAATTTTTATTTTCTTTTCTGATTATTTATCTCCTATCTATGAAGACTTATAGGGTATCTTATTTACTATACTCACCTCTACACCTTATTTCTTAGAATAAACCTAAATTTACTATCAGAAATAACGATTTGCATGTCTTAAAACTACTGAATAACGTTCAATCGGAACCAAAATTAAATTCTTACTAAATTTTAAACAATTAAATATTAATTGTCTTATTATATGTGTTTTCACAATATTTTATATCTCTTTTAAAATTGAATAAATTAAATTAATTTAATTTATTCAAAAATACGGGCACTGTCGGATTTGAACCGACGACTCTTTTGGAGTACTCGTTTTCAAGACGAGCGCCATAAACCAGACTCGACCAAGTACCCTTTTTATTTTTGCTTGTTTTAAGACCGAAGGGAATTGAACCCTTATAATATCCATTATGAGCGAACTGCATTAACCAATTATGCTACAGTCTTACAAAATTTATTAATTATTATTACACATTATATTTAGATTAATATTTTTTATTAGGATGTTTATACTCAGGTTGATTAATTAATCTAATTAATTGAAGAGTTTAGGAATCGAACCTAATGTGGTCTAAGACCAATTCTTTTACAGAGAACCACCATTACCAATCGGATCACCTCTCCTTCAAAAGAAATTAACATATAAACTTCTTTTAAGTTAGGTTTATATTATTTTCTACATAAAATAATTATTTTTGTTTAGGTGACTTATTTTAGTAAATTTTAAATTTAATTAATCCAATCTAACTGTAAAAAGGAGGGGGTATAAAGGAATAAAATAATAGAAATAAATTATTCGTGAGTATCAGTTAAAGAGATAGCTCCAGATCCAATTTCTAATACGAAACCTATAGTTAATACGGAAAAGAAGATTAATCCTATTATAAATCCATAAGTACTTACTTGATATAAAGTAACAGCTAAAGGAAATAATAATAAAATTTCTAAATCAAATACTAAGAATAACATAGCCACAATATAGAAATGAATTTGGAAAGTAGCTCTAGTTTGACCTTCAATAGCTAAGAAACCACATTCATAAGCAGATGCTTTAGCTTCATAAGCATTTTTAGGAGCTAATAACAAATTTAAAGCTAATAAAACAACAGCTAAAAATGGAACTAAAATAAATAATGTCATTAAGTTATTAATCATGATATATTAATCAAATAATAATATTGATAGTAACTGTACACTATTTAAAATTATTGTAGGTTTAATTAAGAATAATAAAATTCCTAAAGTTAAACTAGAAATTAAGAAACTATGGAAATTATTTAATACTAATTCATTACTTTCTGTTGTATTTGAATTAGTATTTGTATTTTCTGTATGTAATACTCTTATTATTTTTATATAATATGAAGCACTTATTACACTAGTTAATATAGCTACAATAGCTATTAAATAATATTGACTATCAATAGCTGAATATAAAACATAATATTTAGAGAAGAAACCAATTAAAGGAGGTACTCCTGCCATTGAAAATAAACATACAGTTAAACTTAAACTTAAAAAAGGATTATGGAAAAATTGACCTTTTAATTGAGAAATAAAATTAATATCTGAACTAATTAAATTATTATTAATTAAATTATTTTTATTAATAACATAACCAAATGCTAATAAGATTAAGAATACATTTAAATTTGTTAAACTATATTGAAACATATAAAAATATAAAGCTTCTATTGAACTTGCTGAATTTATTGCTAAAGCAATTAATATAAATCCAACATGAGATATAGTACTATAAGCTAATAATCTTTTTAATCTTATTTGTGATAATCCAACTACTGTACCTATAATTAAAGAGAATAAAGCACTTAATAATAATAAATATTTAATTTCTACTATTTTATAATTAGCAAAATTTAATAAAAATGCAGGTACTAAATTAATATTATCTAATTCTAATAAAGAAGTTGATAAATTTAATCCATTTATTATTTCAAATAGTAAGAAAATTATTGAGATTTTAGGCATTATAGTTAACCAGATAGTTACTATTGTAGGACTGTTATCATAAACATCAGGAGCCCAATTATGTAATGGTGCTGCTGCTATTTTGAACAATAAACCTAAAAAGATAAATAAGATTCCTAATGTTATTCCTAATGATACAGGTTCATGGATTGAGAAAACATTTATAACAGAACTTAAACTATATAAAGATTCAAAATTAGTAATTCCTGTATAAGAATAAATTAAAGCTACTCCTAATAGTATCACACAAGATGATAACCCACCTAATAAGAAATATTTTAATCCTGCTGCAGTAGCTGATTCTGAATCTCTATATAAAGTTGCTAAGATATATACTCCAAATGATTGTAATTCTAAACTTAAATACATTGAGATAAAATCTGATGAGGATAATAATAATGAAGAACCTAAAGCACTAAATATAACTATTAAAGAATATTCAGTAGCTGGGTTATTAACATGAGTTAATTTATTTGATTCTAAATTAAAATTATTTTTGTAACTATTTTTTAATAAATAATTATTAAATATAGGCCAAGCTGTTAATATTAAAGCACCTATTATATATATAAAAATATCTATTATTTGTGATGTTATAGTTACATGGAATAAACCACTATATATACCTAAACCTGATTCAATTGATTGAACATATAAGGAATTAAATGATAAACCTGCGGCATAGATAAATATAATAGCAGTTAATCTAACAAATAAATTAGGAGACAAATTAAATCTAATAGAAGGAATGGCAATAGCCACAATTAATATTAATAAACTGATAAAAATCATTAAAACCTTAAATACCCATATATATAGTTTATATTTACTTTATAAAACTATATATCTTTATACTTTTATGTATATTTTATATAAAAAATTGGAGGGGATTATAAATACTGTATTACCTATACTTAATAAATTAATAAACTGTAAATAAGTTATTTCTTTTTTATTAAAAAAAAAGGTTATATTATTATTTAAATATATTAGAATTTAGATTTTCTTGATATAAAGATAGTAGCTACCATTGCTAATAATAACAATATACTACATATTAATAATAAAGCTGCACCATATGTATATAAATTATGACCTATAGCTTCAATATGTGTAAAGTTAGTTATAGAAGTATCAGCTATAGAAGGATTAAATGTAGTTAATACATTAACTAAAGATGAATTATTAACTGTTAAGAATAAACTATTAATAATATTAGTTAAATCAAAGAACATAGAGATAATAGAGACATTATTAATTTGGAAAGGTAATACAGTAAATATTAAATAAATAAATAAAGAACCTATAGCTAATGCTAATGGGAAATTTTGAGTATATTGAGAACCTGTTTCTAAAATATCTGTTAATTTTATATTAATCATCATTATAACAAATAAGAATAATACAGTTATAGCTCCTACATATAATAAGATATATGATATACCAATAAATTCCACACCTAATAAAATTAAATAACCTGCAATATTAAAGAAAACTGAAATTAAGAATATAACAGCTAATACAGGATTAGTAGAAGTAATAACTAATAAACCAGAAATAATAGCACCAAAAGCTAAAATGTTTAATAATAAATTTTTCATATGTAAATTATAATTTTTTTGTTTGCCTACGGTTTTCCGTTCGTAATAATTATTTATTACAATTAAAGGCAGAATTCATTAAATATTAATACTTTATACTAATACTTAAGTAGGTTTTACCTTGAATTTGTGACCTAAATTTCCTTAAATAAAGGCAGAGTTCCTAAATGAACAAAAATCAAATAAAACGTAAATATATATATTATATATGTATTTACGTACTTATAAATATAAATGTATATAAATATAAGTATTTAAACGCTATAAATAGCAATTTTTTAAAAAAGAGAGTATATTTATATAAAAAGTGAATATGTTTTTTATATAATTTATATTATATATAAAAGTTTAAAATTTTAAGAGAAAAGAATATATTTAATAATAATATTTTATTTTAAAAAATTATTTAAATGTAATCCTGTTGATACAGATATACTAAATGATCCTCTTCTATTTTTATTTGAAAATCTGGCTGTTTCTACCAATACTGCTTTTTTTCTAGCTAAACTTCCTATTTTTTCAGTTTTTACTGTTTTTCTTGGCACTATTTTTTGTGTTGGGAATCTACCAGCAAATTTTATAGTTAATCCAGTTAAATATCCTGGTATAACAGAGAATCTTTTTCTTTGTATATTGGCAGTAGGTTTAGTAATTAATGCAGATTTATAAATTTTTCCTAATAATCTTCTAATTTTAAGATTTTCAGCGAAATAAGATAATAAATTCACAATAATGTTAGGATCATAGAAAGGATAATGTAATCTAATTAATTCTAATTGAACAGATTTATTAAAAATTTTACTTAATAATTGAGATAAAACTTTTAATCTATGATTATAAATATTTAAAAACATAGAATTATTTTGTAATTTATTGATATTCTGATTATCTTCAGAATAATGAATAGGTTTATTAGAATTAATAAATGTATTATTAAATAATCTTACTATTCTTTTTTGAGCTTGAATATCTGACATTTTAAATGATTCATTTCTTTTTATTATTATATCAATTAATTTTTTAATTTGTTTTGATGGCATAGTAAAATTTTGTACTGCTTCTTTTTGATCATTAAAATTTAATTTATTAAATAATTTTATTAATTTTTGTTTATTATTAAAATAAGTTGATTTAAATAATCTTGCAATTTCTTTTTTATTTTTATAATCTAATTTATTTAATAATTTATTAATTAAATTTTGATTCCATTTTGCTTTCATATTTTTAGATAATTTAACATCTGGATAAAAAAATAATTGTATAAATACTTTTTCATTTGTATAAGATATTCTTGGTTGACTAATTAAACAATGCATTGAGATAAAAGCTGAATGTAATAAAGTATAAATATTTTTTATTAATCTAGTATTTTTTATATTAAAATTATAAATATTATTTTTATTTACAGCTAAATCAGGATAAAATTTACTAATTAATCTTATATAGTTAATAGTTTTAATATTATTATTGATATTATTATTAACTAATAAATTTAAAGGAAATTTTATTTTATTAATTATTTTATTTTCAACATATTTATTTATAAAATTATTATTTATTTGACTCACATTATTTGATAGTGAATTTGTATTTATTACAGAATGTGTATTTAATTGTTCTTTTGTGACATTTACTAAATCTAAAGAATTATTATTTAATTGGTAATTTTTTAATTGTTTACTATATAATTGTAAACTTGTTAATTTTCTTCTGAAAAATTTCATTTTTGTTTTAGAACTATTTTTAAAGAAACCATCAAAATTACCTATTACATATGAAGGATTATGTGTACTTCCTTTATATTTTGGATTCATAGACATAGTTAAATTTAATTTTTGTTTTAAACTTGAATAGAATAATGGTATCATTTTTCCTATTTTTCTTTGATTATTTTCCATTTTTATTTGCTATATTTTGGAGTTATTTTACTAACCTAATTAAACATATTCGAAAAAATATAAATAAAGTATTTAATTATCCATATATTAAATATGGAAATGTTTTATAACAGTTTATTTACTTATTTAATAATCCATTAAATATATAATGTTAATATATAGAGTACGATACAATATAAAAATTATTAAACTTAAAAAGCTTGAAAAAATAGATTAAATACTTACTAGTTTTTAAGTATTGAATAAAATTTACAATATATTAACATAAAT
>JBBPOL010000008.1:0-39650 GCA_038091435.1 Leccinum variabile | reverse complement strand
GTCCTTTCCCTTAGTTGCATTTCCCCGTCGAGGATGTCGTAAAGAATGTCAAACACTTCGTCCTTAACGTGAAACGCGCCACGGGAAATCTCAAAGATGCCGTTGCGGAGGCGGAGACCAAGGTACAGAAGGGAAAAAATAGCACGACACGTAGCTGTACGACGTCAACAGACGAGACATATTCGTGAACGGAGGTCTGTTCGAGATCATCCGGCTTCGTGGGACGGGTTTTCTTCCTCCAAGGTGGCAACGCCAAAGACTGGAACGAGACCGCGCGCAAGAGCGTGCGCGACGAACTGATCAAACGCTGACAAGACTGCCACTGGACGCGTCCCCTACGACGCAAGACGCCCCGCACGGCGGGCACTGGCACGCACCGGGTGGGCAGCACCTTCGAGGTCGGCAGCATCCTCGGCGTGGGCGTGTTCGACAGCCGCGCATTGACGCCACCCACTGACACCGCGCTCACCGCGCTGGTCACCCCAGAGTCACCCCCAAGTCAGCAGGGACTGCAAGCGCCCGATGCTGCATCGACGACAGCGCTCTCGTCTATCGGCCCGCGTTCCTGCTGGACCGCCCGCTCCCACCTCCCCACAACCCTCGTCCTCCACCGCAAGCCTTCCCGAACAGCACGGCGGCGACTTGTCCGCCCTCTCGTCCGATTCTCCCTCTCCTCGCAGCTGCTTCTGCGCCCTCGCTTCCAACCGAACATGCGCCTCGGCAAGAGAGTGCCAGTGATGCTCCCACCGGCATCTCCGACTGCTGTCCTTGCGCGAACTGGAGACGACGTTTTCGAGTGCAGCGCCGGCGTGACTCCAGAAGTGTCCCTTTTACTGGGAGTTTCTGGCCACGTCTTCCTTCGAGGTTTGTAGAATCTCTTAATCTCTCCGTCACACCGTTGACAGTGTTTAAGATAGAATGCTCGTGAGGGTGTGTTACACCCAGTCCCAATCCCTTCCCACCCACTCTGACGCCGCTAAACAATCAACATGTGTCACGAAGACTGTATGGAAGTTTTGGTCGTGTGATGGATATAGAGTTGTACGAAGATTATGTATGGCTCGATTTCATCTCAGTGCCCCCCTCGCGCTGATCACGTCACTGGCAAGTAGACCACATCCCCGCGAAAGAACACATCCTGGGTCACCAGCGTCTTGCTTTTATAATCCCCTTGTTCTCTGAACGGACCTCGGTTTCTTTTGTACTCTTTTGTAGACCTCACCTTCTGCATACTGTGTCCCCCGACATCGGTCACTTGTTCTCCCTGTTGCCATCGTTCGCGAATCCCCCGCTTCCGCCGAGTGGGCATCTCTCTCGTTTGATGTCGGAATCAAAACAGAGCTTGGAGGAATACAGCCAGAGTCTCTTCGAGAGCGAGATTTGGAGAAGTGCTGAACAGATCCGCCGCACATGGAACGCTGGATCTGAGGAGCATCCGCGCTGTGAGGAGAGTATATGGTCTGTTGTCCGAAGACGACGGCCAGCATATTCCGCGTGATGCGGCGGATGCACGCGATGCGGGCAGACATCACGGGCATGTACAGTCGCAAGATGGAGCACAGCTGCACCTCAGACGGACGTTTGATGTCCTACTTGCTCCGGCGTGGTTGTACGATTCGAGGTGCGTTCGTGCGTGTTCTAGATGGGCCGTGTTAGTGATTGACGCCGCGAATGATAAAGTGCCACCACGGAGCCGGGCACGAGACAACCGCCGTAACCACCATCAATGCTGAATCGCCCGTGCCGATGACTCTCTGTATAACTCGTGTCCTCTCAGCGCGTGCAAGAGTATCGTCAAGACTGGCAGGGTGTTCACGCGAAAAAGATTGAAGGGCCAATACCGGTTAGTCTACCCCCTGCATGAGGATCGTTCACCTATTATGTCTCTGAACTTTTTTGTTTGTTTGCTTGCAGACCCGCACAACTCTTTCTACTCGGTCGACTGATTCAATTCAACATGTCTCCGACTACGGCGCTGAATTATCGCTATTCAAAGGAGATGGGTTGTTGGACGCGTACGTCTGTTCGGGATACTCTGCTGCGCTCGCGCTCCGACGGAGCGAGTACAGCCCCGAGCTGCCCAACTTTCCACGGCGGTACGAGGACGGTCTGGAGACGGACGAACGTCCCGGACGTCTCCTTGGCGATCCAATAGCAAATGACCTGAAATTTGGCTGCGCTTTGGCGATGATTTGAACGGGCAGTTCGGAATAAACGAGTCACGGGAACTAATTTGCTATTCGCTAAAAAGGAGTGTCCTACTATCGTTTTCGGCTGATCTTGCGAGGCTTTTGGGGACATGGCGCGCAGCTTGCAAGTTGACGTCCTTTGCTGTCCGTTTGTGCTCTTTTTGATTCTCCGTTCTTTCCTAGCAGCTCTCGCCACTTTTTCGTGATCAAAGTGCCCATGGCACCGGATGTGCTATTCGAAGTGGACTTGTGGATGGTAGCTTGTCCGATGCGGCAGCGAATCTGATGCTACTCAACACATCTATTATAAGATGCAAGAACGGGAACAAACAGCGCTTTGGATGAGGTGGCATAAGAAAGAGCTGGATCCTGGGTTCGATTTTTTATATCAATGTGGACAGTCGTCCTGCCAGCCGTGGCACTGTCAGTGGCATGTAAATCACCCCAGTCACCGGAAACAACCGGGCTGGCATTTAGATACAACACTGCCACAGAGCCGCGCGACCACTCGGAACATATACATCTAACCAGGAAAAAGACAGCCTGCTCCAAAAAGATCCAGTACTTGTACAGTCGGGATGAAAGCGATCGAGTGTGTTCCTTCCTGGCACGTCATTCACCATTGCCTGATTCCAGTGTAACCCCCACCCCCGACTCTCTCGCTCCCGTTCCTCTTGTTTATTTGAGCCCCAATCACGTTTGGACCCGAATACGATCATTAACAAGCCCATAGAAGTCACTAGTGGGACGACTTGGAGGGATAAACTTTCTTTGATGTTGGACAGAGACGGTGCGTCAAGCGGCTTCCGTCACAAAGCTATCTGAGGCCTGTGACCAGATGCACGTCATCTCACCGCCGTATTGCGAGTCGTCATCTTCCCCTCTCAACAAGGTCCGCCTCTGATTCAATCGATATTTCATTTGGAGGTTTGACCTTGATTCTAGCACCGCATCTTTGCTTGAGTGTGAAACACGGGCTCCATGAGCTAGCACAAAAGCGAGAAGGACCCGTCAGCTCGTTGGCGGTGTAGGCGCTCGTTGAAGTTTACTACGCTGAACTTTTCCGAGAACCAAGTGAGCCAATCCTAGTCGTTAATCATGTGCGGCATCACTACAAGCACTCAGACATTCGAGCTGCTCGACCGCAAGTCCGTGATCCTGCCCAACCATGGTCTCAGACTCGACCCGGGCCAACGTGGGGTGATGGTTCGAGGACAGTGGATTCGAGTACCTGAGCCGGAGGAGGACGAGGCCAAGAAAGCAGGCGCTCACGTTGTTGGCGGACTGGAGTTAGTCGATGCTGTTTGTGCTTTTGTCTAGCCTTGCCTTTCAGCCGCTGATGTGCGATCACAGGTTGCGGAAGGCAAACACAACAGCTGCACGAATATCCTTTGTACGCCATCTCTCCTTCGTAGCATTAGTACCAAGTTGGGTCGTATTCTTGGTCCTCGTGGGCTCATGCCATTCGAGAGACGAGGAACTGTCACGGAAGACATCGAGGGCTATATTCAAAGGCTACAAGGGACGACCGAATGGAGAGGCGACCATAAGGATGCCTATCGGTAAAGTGCGTGCGAGAGCTCGTCATTTTTGCTCTCATCTTCCATTTCTTCTCGGACATGTTGCTAAATTCCGTCCTTTCCCTTAGTTGCATTTCCCCGTCGAGGATGTCGTAAAGAATGTCAAACACTTCGTCCTTAACGTGAAACGCGCCACGGGAAATCTCAAAGATGCCGTTGCGGAGGCGGAGACCAAGGTACAAAAGGGAAAAAGCAGCACTAAGAGCGTCAAGCCTGGTACGTGCCTCGTGTGTGCAATCATTTCCTTTCACCACCACCACTTCCCCGTCTGCATACATTTCCTGATTGGAACTCGGTGTTACGGTATTGCCCCTTGGTTCAGCATGCGAACGGATCCTATACCGCCGTTCGCCGATACAATTTATCCCTTTTTTCGATGAACCGGTCTATTCTCATAACACCTTCAAGTCCCAAATATTCCCCTTTTTACTCAGATAGTCTCTTCAACTCCGTCCCCGATCGACGCATCGCCATTCATTGTCTCCATATCTGAGTAGACCATAATTGGCTGACGGACACTTTATCCTCCAGTGAATGCGATCACGCGGGTCCTTCTCAGCTCAACCCAAGCGCCCGGTATTCAGATAAAGGATATTTGATGGATAGTCCGACGGATACCAATATTAATTGGCAGAGTGGTGCTAGATGACGCTCGTACAGCTTGGTGCGAGCGTTGGATTTGGTAACGGCGATCAGATGCACACGTGAAGGGGAGGACTTCTGTCGTCACCGGTGTTCTTTGATCTTTCTCTGCTCCCTTCCCAATAAATTGGTTAGACTATATTGAATAACAACATGATATGTCCATGCACGAGTGCTTCTGGTATGCTTGTGGTGAGTGAAAGAGCAGATGGGAACGGAGAGCGTCCGATGTTGGTGGCATAGGTAATTTAATAATGATGAACATCGCCTGCCTCGGAATCGCCGAGGCGCTGAGCGTCGCTGCCCGAATCCTTCCTAGAAGCTCTCCACCTTGCCTTCTGTTCCTTCCGCAGTGCGTCGTCAACCGCAGCATAACTTCTCTCATGTGTCTTGTCTTTTTTGTCTCGTTTCTTTGATCGTTTTCCTACGTCTGAACCCTTCGCATCCTGTATGCTACGCTGCTTCGAGGTAGTTCCTTCTTCGGTAGGTTGGAAACGTTCGATGGGATCATTCTTGGACGGATGAGGAAAGATGTCCCCCCACGACGATTTGCGGGCGTCATAAAATGCCTGTCTACCTTGCGATTTTGGAATCGTAAGTCGCATGATCTTTCCTGTCATTTGTTTTGTTTATTTTATTTTGAAAAGAAAAAAAAAAAAAAAAAAAAAAAAAAAAAAAAAAAGAGAAATATGAATGTCAGACCATCATTTTCATCTCGAGAAACGGCGGTGGGAGAGAATACGGACCTTCACGCGTACACGCATCAATAATGATATGTCCGCTCTTCTTGAGCGGTGGGAACACGAGACGCGGCCACCCATATGCCTCGCTCCTCAGTGCCTCCTCGAGGTTCAACGGCGACTCAACCTCTTCCAGTGTATTCCCGCGTCCCCGGTCCTCCGAATAGTCCGCCGAGGGGTGATATCCTGATGTGGAAGCGATTGTTTGGACAGATGCTGATGGCGTTGTTGTTGATATGGGGTCTTGTGCCTGCGTTCGCGCGATACTTTCGTCCGAGGATCGTACATCAACACGAGGCGACACGAAGGACGCAGTGTCTGCGCTTGCCACCGGCTCAAGAATCCCCACAGAGCCGGTGCGAACACCGTCATCCACAGGCACAAAAGCTTGGGTTTGTGCTTGATCCGTGGGGACGGAATTGACGTCGGTAGACGGCGGTGATTGATCATGCGCCAATACGGAACGTAGACTTGACACCGAAAATGACGGTGATTGCGGGTCCATACGGGCATGATCAGGCCAATGTTCATGTGCACGTTGCAACTCCCTTAGCACCGCACTGCCCGCCGTAGCTCGCTCTATCGCTTCTCTCTCCACCCCTCCTATTCTTCCCAACGGGTGTTCCCTTGCACCTGGATTTGTGATATCTGGTCTTGCTCCTCGCCGAATAACAACATATGAGTAGCCGATATCCTCGTGTCCTTGCTTTGCATGTTTTGTGCGCCGAACAAACGTGGGGCGCTGCAGGCGTTGGGAAACCCCGCAGACAAGGCCCTTTGGACCAGAATTGTGGAGGGGACAGGGGCGATCGTGCGGGCACTATATCAGAAAACAGATGAGTTAACATCGCATTTTCAAATGTGGGGGAATGGACAGAAAAATGAGGCACAAAAACAAAGATGACGACAAGGAAAAACAAAGCCGATTTGCAACATGACAAGTTTGTGACTTACGGGCGCGACGACATGGGAGCCCCGACAAGCCCGATCCATCATTTCAGGGTTTTCGATCTCTTTGCGCCCCAGCTCGAGTAAGAGTTGTCGAGCTTCCGCGACAGATTGGAAACCAGCAGGCGAGTTGTGGTCGATGAGGATCTACCTGCGATCAATTTGATTTTTTTTTTAAAGAAGCATAGAACATACGATCGTCTGAGCCCCACTGTCCCACATTTCCTTCACCATATTTTTCCTGGAGAGAGGGGAAGACTGTGCAGACAGCACAAATGCCGAGAGGGCAATTGTAGAATGTCCCTTAACAGGATCTACAGAAAATTCTTCGTGGAATGACTTTTTCCATGTCGTATTCAATGCGCCGAGGTCAGTTTCTGTGCCATAACTTCAGCATCCTTGAACGCAACGGAGAAATCACAAAGAAATCACTTTGCAAAAGTTGCTTGGCTATCGATACGAGACCCTCGCGCCGGTCCAGGCCGATGTATGTGACAACGGTGGAGTTGTTTAACAGTGGTTCCTCTCCCGGGGTTACGGATGATTTCTGAAACACATTGAGCGCTGCCCTGCATAATTCTGAGAAACAATTCGGCATTCAGTGGCGAGAAATCGCACCAGAGTCCACTTCCAGTAGCAGCACCCCAGTCAACTACTCTATCCACGCTCCATGATGGTCCTAATCTATGCTTCACGTGGCGCAACACCGCATATATGGCGGAATAATGCGCGGGCAGGATGACGGACGCGAATGCGGTTCCATCGCGCGCAGAGTGTTGATAACGTTGTCGACGATTTTTATATTCCACGTCATAAGCCATGGACCAGCCTTCTCCCGAGTTTTCCTGTCCCGCAAATAGACGTCTTGCATCGCTGTGCAGCAATGTCTTGTCTGCACCTATACACAATAACGAGAGTTGAATGCGAGAAAAAGGGTAAAAATATACCTTCAATTAGAGCAGTGATCGTGCGCTGAAGTTCTGGGGACAGAACGACAGTGCTGATTCCGTCACTGCCAAACCGTGCAGCAGGCGATTTGCGGTCCTCCCTGCGTCGTGAGGGTTCCTCCACCGAGTGCTCTTCGTGGTCCATATCATAGTATTCTATTTCGCCATCACCGTTCTCAAGCGCTTCCAATTCTCGCGCGAGTTCTTCGGCTTCATGCCGCTTGGACATCAAAGATATGTCAACATCGTGAAGCAAGGACTTCAAACTTGGGTCTAGCGTCAGTGATGGTTTTGGTTGAGCAACGACGTGCGCGCTCGCTGTCGAGGAGAATGCACAAAGTGCCGGACGCGAAAGAATGCGCAGCGAAGCGCAAGAAAGCATTCCGAAAGGCGACTGGAGGTAACTTTGTTGGACGGACAGCTTATATAATCTGTATATGTGCTACTACTACTAACGTTCTTCGACCAACCTCAAAAGTATGTCTGCGCTGTCTCAAAAGAAATCCTCTTATACAGACGGCCAGCCCCCAAGTAAAAGAGCAAGAATAGAAGATGGCTCCGCCGTGTCAGGTTCCAAGGTTCTTGACCACGCGCCAAGCAGCAAGCTCGACGGAAATACACCACTCGTCCCTGAGCCAGATGCTGAAGATGATCCGTACTCATTAGACGATTCAACATCCGCACATGAGCACAAGGCATCGGATTTATACCTTGACACCGTATGTCAGCACTCCACTTGAGCTCCTGATACCCCCTCATTATTATTCGCAGATTAACAGGGCTCTGCTCGACTTTGATTTTGAGAAAGTATGCTCGGTCTCGACCTCTAATATTAATATATACGGCTGCCTTGTATGCGGAAAGTATTTCCAAGGCCGTGGCCGCAGCTCGTATGCCTACGCCCATTCCATCCATGACGACCACCACGTATTCATCAATCTCGAAACCACAAAGGTCATTTTCACCTTTCGCACGTGTCCGCGGCGATTTACCCCTGAGCATTGTCAGGTCTACGTACTCCCAGATGGATATCCCGTCTCTGACCCCTCGCTCGAAGATATTGCTTTTGTGTTGAATCCCAAGTTTACGAAGGCATCGATAGCAAACCTCTCTTCCGCCTCTCACCTTTCGAAACCATCTTATGACCTCACCCACAAGCCTTATTTACAAGGCTATGTTGGCTTGAACAATATCAAGCGTAACGATCACATGAATGTCATCATACACTCGCTCCTTCATGTCGCTCCACTTCGAGACTACCTACTCTTGTCTAATTTCAAGGGGAAAGAAACGGAGCTTGTCAAGAGATTCGCAGCGCTTGCCAAGAAAATATGGAATCCGCGGCTTTTCAAGAGCCAAGTTAGTCCACATGAGTTCCTGCAGGAAGTGAATCGCGCCAGCTCCGGAAAATTTTCGTTAGAGAAGCAGGGTGATCCGGTCGAATTTCTTGGTTGGCTCCTCAATCGCCTGCACGTCGATCTGGGTGGCACGAAGAAGAAGAACTCGAGTAAGTCTTGGGCTTTTTAGTTACTGGCCGTCCGCAATTCATATCCTGCACAGGTGAAATCTTCTCGACCTTTCAGGGAGAACTCCGCGTGGAGACACAACAAGTCTTCGTACGCCCCAACGAAGCTGGGGGCGAAAAGCCGAAATTCGATATCGACAGAGGTAAGTAAATTGAGATCGGGACTCATACTCATGCCAATCTGTGATTTCCGCCCACCAGACATCAAGTCAACGGTGTCACCGTTCCTCTTCCTAGCGGTCGATCTTCCGCCACCACCATTGTTCCAGGACGCGGTCGAGAAAAACATCATCCCACAGGTTAGCGTACACTCCGTCTTGGCCAAATATGATGGTGTCACTACACAGGTAAACTCCTCATGTTAAACACGCTTCCTTTGTCACTTATTGCCACACACCCTCGAAGGAATCGGCGGGCCAGCTAAGGCGATACAAATGCCAGCGTCTCCCACGATATATCATCCTCCACTACAAGCGGTTCACCAAAAACGTTTTCGTGGAGGAGAAGAACCCTACTATTGTCACCTTCCCGCTCAGGGGTGTTGATTTCCGCGAATGTATGCATTGTCGATCTTTCATGTAATAACATCGCTAATCACGCATCTCCGTATGGATCTTCGCCGCCACGGTTTGTTGGTAGACCTTGATGCGCCACTCTCGCATCCGCCCACGGTTTACGATCTGATCGCCAACGTTACTCACGAGTCCGTTGCGGGAACTACGCGTGACAAGGAGAACACGGTCTGGAAAGTTCATCTCCGAGCCGGCGGTGGGGGTGGTGAGGGCGAAAAGTGGTTGCAGATTCAGGATCTCATCGTAGAGGAGACACGCAAAGAGATGATCTTCTTGGGCGAGACGGTTTTGCAGGTAAGGATCTCAGACCTTGTCGTTGCCGATGGGATCCTCGTTGAAAGGCTTGCAACAGATCTGGGAACGCCGTGACGCCATAGCTAGCAGCTCCAACGGAACGGCGGGAATGGATGTCGGTCGACGGTAAATGGGTGTGTTGCGCACTGTAGTGGAGATAGCGGGAATTTGCTACGTTTATTAGGATCGAATGCGAAACCGTAACCAATTGCATGCGTATGGGCTTCGATGTATCAAACCATTTGGTTAGTGCACCATCGGGCCCTCCATAGCTTCACTTTATGTGACAAGTACGAGCCAGGATTGCACCCGGCCTCCGTTCCTGGACCGACTAGCAAACACTAGTCATTTCACGGAAATTTTATTTGCCTTGCTGAGGAGGAACGGTGTCGGTGTCGACCCGGGATTGCGGTCTTTCCGCGGAATTGACCGTGTCTGTTGCGCCTCGGACTTGTCTGATGTGACCATTAAGAGGGTTCTCCCAGTCGTCTCAAATCAAGTGCGCACCGGTTAGCAGCAGTATCTTCAAGGAGTGGCTTGAAGATATAGACGCCAGAGATAACACCTGCCAGTGGGATAAATGATGGTCAGTAAATTGAGGAATAATTTGGTTTGCAAAGACCGTACCCAACAGACCAGCGAAGAGAAATGGTGTCAAACGTCGAGACATTGAATGCGTAACGTAGTTCAAGGCAGTCTGAATTCTCCTACTCAAGCCTCTTCAACTTGTTTTCGAGGAGCAGAGCAAAGTCGCTACTCGATTGCTTTGCCGGCGCGATTTGCGAAGTAAAGTTCGGTCTCAGTCCTTCCTTGTTTGGAAACTCCGCGAAGCTGACTACGATTTCTATTGGTCGCACACTAACTAGCCATACAACCTGTTTTAATGGTCACTCCAAAATCCCCAACTCCTGACAGGCAGATTGCGCTGCTTGTTCCTTGGCGATACGGATTTTGTCAGCGGTACTCACTCCGAGTACCTTACCATCGACTGAACCGGAATAATTTAAGTATGTCTCGTCCTTTCGGTGTCCATCCAATCGCGCACCTTTACACTCTGAGGTCCACCGCAAGGCATGTCCGGGGCCTTCAGAGGAATCTTTCCAACTCAACAAACGTTCTTCGTTTCGTCCCTGGAGATCTTCATTACAGTGAAGTTGAATGACAATGACAAAGAAAGAAAAAATCAGCGTACAATTGTTGAGTTTTGTGACGGAGCCTACAGTCCTGTGAGTCTCTATCCCGACGAATGATGATAAAAATGACCCACTTTCACGAGCCATGATATGAAGGGATAATACTGAGAAAAGCAGAGTCGCGACGGTGCAATAGTGACGATATCCAGTGGGATTTTGGTGTCTTCACAAGGCCACCCATCCGCCGTATTTAAGTCGTATGTATTATCGGCGAAGGTGCAGACATGCTCTAATCATTCGGTGCAGACACACAGGTTTGTGCCGTGTTTCCTTGAAACGAATGCCCGAATGAAGTTATCGTGGAAAGTACCTAGCGGCATAAGATTGTCAATTCTGGGAGACCGATAACTTACTTGAAAGCCTGGTTTAAAAACCGGAGAGCATTCAACGGACGCCCATAACTTTGCAGTAATTCAACCTGCGAAGGGAAATTTGTGATAAATGATAAGGCATCAGCTGACATCGGGACAATGACACCTGTTGACGAGGTCGCCGCTACGGAAGATGATAGTGGCCGATCCGACACTAATTCAGTCAAAAAATGCCTCAGGAGAGCTGACGCGGCTATATGGCAGGCACGCCGTCGATCGTGGATAAGATGCAGTGCGGCCCTGTGGAGCCGATTGAGCTACGCAAGCATGTCGAGCTTTCAAACATACATACCAGAGAGAAGTGGCTTGATGGTCAGATGAATAAGTAGACATCAGAAAGCTATTTTCTTTCGTTCTTTCATGGGAGCATTGCAGCGGGACATGTCTGACTTCAGGCCCGACTGATCTCGAATTCGACGAATATGGGGTGCGGTAATCCGATCACTGGAACGGTGATAAACCTCTTTACACGAGGAAAACTCGCGAAGGGGCCTGGAAACCTTAGCGAACGTATTCCTCGAGTGGCAATTTCTAGAAGTTTACATTGATATGTTGACAGACCAACCCGAAAGTAGAAGAATGTCCCTGGTGACCGTGTCCCGTCGGTCCCGGTGACCATGATTGTGACGGCCTGCATTCTTCCGGCAATTTACCATATGATGGATCGTGCTCAGCGCCAGAGAAAAAACTCCGCTGTGACGGTGATCGAGAGAACTACGGTGCCGGTGACTTGGGAAATCCCCAATGGACAAGGATAATCCTGCGGGAACTATTTGGCATGCCCACTCAAAGCGCCTGCGACGAATTTAGTAACATCTGTTTTGGCCAGTCATTCTTATCAAACGTACATGGGGCAGGCAACGTCGGACATATGGACATGAGCCGTCCCGGAGCAAGTGCGTGTTCTTAATATCACACCATCCGACATGTGCTGATTCATATGCTAACGTCAGTCCTTTCACGGCCACGTCTAAAGAACCCAATAACGTGCGAATAGATAACTGGTCTTCACGAAGTGAGGTAGGTGTAGAGCTACAGGATGTGGATGCAGGATGACAGTAGAATATCGTTAGAACTAACTGTGAGAGCAAAGGACAAAGGTGAAAAAAGTAAATTAATCGTGGGGTTGTCCGATGGAGATGTTGAGAAATCGATGCAATTTGTCAGGTGTGCTCGCTCTCAGCCTCGAGTTTGCTCTCAGCATCTGGCGTGCTCTCAACCTCGGACTTGAGTTCTTCCAGGGCGAGTGCTGCCGCCGCACCACGTGAGAGATGTTTGTGAGTCCCAAAACCTACCCCATACTCCTTCCCAGAAACTGCATGAATGTATTAGATAAATCACGAGACACAAAGACAGAATGTTTACCCTTGCACACCGACTTCCATTCTGGATTGTGCGTTGGCCCGCTCGTCGAGTCCTTCCAACTGAGAGCAGCAACCCGTCCCTGGGATTGCAGGTCTGGATACCAGGTATGTTTTAAACCCATCGCTCAGAGAGAACTTCTCGACTCACAGTTATTTAGGGCCACAATGGGGTCTTGAACTGAGACGATGAGCACGATTGAATCCACTCGAATGTTAAGGAAATACATACCCGAGGACATTCTGTGTTGACTTGGGGGGATCCCATCGTCGGTCTGCGATTTTTATACTACTTAGCAGCGGAGACGTCATGAAAGGATTAAAGGGCGGCATTGTGTAAAGGCAATGCTGAGCGGAGGTGAATGCTTGTGTAGGTGCGCCCGTCATGTTCTCGGCGTTGTCACTTGGGGGATAATACACGAAATAGCCAAGCTGCAGGAGTAAGGCGCGCTCTCTACACGCAATATCGATCGGACTGCTTGGTGTGAAGAAGCGAGCGAAAGTTGAAAGGGACCACGAGGACTTCATGTCGGGTATCTGCATTGGATCGCTCCAAGGACCGTCGGAGGTAGGGTCCAGGAGGAGACCTAGAAATGCCGGGCGGTGCTCCAAGTATTATCCGCAAGTTGAAAAGCGTTGGGGAAAATTGTTCTCTGTGGATGCATCCATCCAAATCAGCTGGTCCGACGGGAAATGAGTAAACAGAACAAGTCACATGTTGGCAGAAACGTTCCTAGCAATCTATCCGCTCTTTCAAGACGTAGGCCACTCAGAAACAACTGACCCAAGATCTGGTACAGCTGGGGACGATGCAGTTTCGGTTGGGGGCCATGCTGTTTGTGATCTTGGTGGGCATGGGCAGCCCTCGCTGCGTAGTCTAGTCAAGCGGTCAATCATTGCGTGAACATGTGGAGTGTGCGTTGAACAGCCGGAGCGGGGCCCGAGGCGCATGGCGGCATGAAATGACAGTATTTCAATGAACATGAAAGAGCGACGTCCGGCGGCACATGAATTCCGAGGACTGCCCAAACATAATAGACTCGGGCTATTTGCAGGCGTTCTTAGTAGTGGGCTGCAAGGATATACCATAGGATTACATAACATGCACAGTGTGGCTCTGACGGAGCTACCCACTACTATAGGCGGCCTAATGTATGACATTACGGGCCCTACGGCCATCTCAATAGTATGGTGAGCGAAATCGATTGGCAAGTGGCGAACCAGCACCGTGACTTCGTTTCTACCAGCGACTACTAAGTATTTGTACTTGGCTTGTTTTCTCACCCAAATAGGACATAGTATCTCTTCAGCGTTTCATCATGGCATGATCATCATGCCAACATGAGAAAGGTTCGTAATGGTATTGTCCCGAGATCTGAGCAAATGTCGATGCAGCTCGACGAACCACTGGGAGGAACTTCGCCGTCCACACTCTTTGTGGTCCATTTGTAACATTCTACAGCATGGTGCTGATTCCAGTGCCAGCGCTTGGTGTAAATGAAGACTAATCCGGCGTGCTATCAGACTTTTCAGTATCACTGAGGCTACAATGATGCAAAACCAAGGGTCCTGGTAGGAAAACATTCCCCGCTCAGAACCCGACTGACAAGATACCAACCTACTCCGACTAACCAACCTGTGGATCATTTATTCGCTGGACGCCCATGCAAGATATGCACAGCCGAGCCTGAAACCTGAAGCTTGAGGAATATAAAGCTCGCAGTCTGTGAGGCAAATCATTGTCAGGTTGCCTACCCTGCTTAGAAAACGAACTGTGTCACTCTCGATATCGCGATGGAACAGACTACTCGTAAGTAAGAACATTTTTCTTTGTTTAGCCGTCGGCTCACCAAGAAATGTCGGCAGATTTCCGCCAAATTCTGAACAACTACTTGCAAGAGGCCTATAGAGACGACCCACGTCGGCGTTTGACCTGGGATACGCCTCCGCATGAGGGCCCTGATAACCGGCCTACTTGGAATGCCATCGCATTACGTGGGTTTAATCTTTTGCGTCCTCTTTTGTACTAACCTTTGAATTTTGTGTGCAGTGAATGGGGTCGAATGGGGTCGCGGAAGTGGACCTTCCGTTAGCGCAGCTAAAGAAGAGGCTGCAGAAAGAGTCTTGATTGCTTTGAGGGCTCAGCGGCGTCAGACTCAGGCTTGAGAGTTAACCCGAAAGAAATCGGGGTCTCCCATATAGGGGTAATGCCGTATATGGGAACGCAGCCCAAAACAGTCCATAGGATTATCCGTCTGTGATGTTTCAACCAAGCATTTCTATAGTGTCGGGAAGCTTTCGAGGGGCCGAGGAGAGTGCTTTGACTGCGACGTATTATTATACATTTCGTCCCACAGAGTGCGGATATCTCGATTCTCTAGCCAGGACACCGCAGTACTACTAGTAGTAATGGCTCCTTGCGCAATGCACAGGAAACCTTTTTTGCATCAGCGTCATGAGGACCGTGGCAGAATAATCATCTGTTGTGGACGTTGGATACACAGAATCAAAGAAAATGGGCAAACATAGTGCTATTATCCCTGTAGTAGGTTTGGCTGCCCCGGCGCCGCCAACCTATGTGAACCGTGACATGCTGTACAGTCACGCTGCCGAAACCACTCGATAGATCTCACTGTGTCCCACGCTCCGAGACTTTCGCAACAAGAAAAGAGGACTATGCATGACCAGCAATGCACGTCACGACCGTCATGTATCTTCTCGGAGGTCGGCTGCACCCCGCAATATTATTCCCACACACAGCATGTGGCTCGGTGAGTCAGATCGGCGAGTAAAGTCTGGCGTTTTCTCCCCTGTTCGAAGTTGCGGTCGATGTTAACACCGATGGCAATTACATAAGAACCCGCTACAGCTCTAATTCATTGCAACACCAGGGCCCTTACCCTCCAAACATGGGTTGAATTCAGTGGCTAACGCTTGTGTTTTTTTGCACACAGCTGCACTTCCTGAGCTGAACTCCCACCGGAATAGTCCTCCGGAATCCAGATAGTGCCTCGGTTTCTCGTCATCGCTTGACTCGATATGACGCTGTCTGACTTCCTGTGGACGCTCGATTTAAAAGCCCATGAGCGATACCGTTCTCCTCAGCGGTTCCCAGTTATCCATTAAACTTGTTCCCTTCTAAACAACCGCAACCGATTATCATCTCTTCGCATTATCATGGAACGAGGTACTTGCTAGTCCCGCTTTTTAAAAGTCAAAAGTTACTCACAATGCTTTAATAGGCCGAAAAAGTGACTGGAGGATGTTTTTGAACAACTATCTTCAAGGCCGATATGGCCATACACGAAATGTTTCTTGGTCATACTCGCAGTCCGGCCCATCACATGACACGCGCTGGTTAGCGGTTGCGTACTGTAAGTCATTCGGGTCCCTACTTTCATACTTGAATGTGACTCATGATTTGTCTGCAGTTAATGGCGTTGAATATGGCAGGGGTGAAGCCCGCGACAGAGGAACCGCTATGGAAATTGCCGCAGAAATTACCTATCGCGCCTTAACAGCTTATCACAATTGACTTATCAGTGAGTTAATCTTTACACGATTGATTGTTCTTACGTTCGCCCGCAGACGTCTGTCGCCCGATAGATGAGGGGCTCTGGCTGCTATGGCTGTGTATAACTTAGTATGTATACCCTGTGTTGTTGCCCTGTTCCGGCAATGTGTAGATTGTAATGTGGAATGTAAAAATCATGCTCAACTCAGCCAACTTGATCAGAAAATTGTTGACGTCAGAAATACGCATCGTTTCAAAACCCCAAAGGGAATCATTTAAGTGGGGATGCTGAGCGAAAAGACAGCGTTTTGGTATTACAACAGATCCGTGGGGCAATCGGAAACGTTCTCGAACAACTCAACAGGAGAGCTGCAAGAATTTCATTCTGATCTTTCACTATACTTGTCCTTGATGAAGAACCATTCGCAATTTGTCATAACAGTACTGCTTCTGACAGATATTAACATAGCAACGGCGAATGCCACACGGAGATCCAGGAGCACTCTGAGGCAGGGCTCATGAAAACTCACCTGCGGCTGCACACTTCTACGTAGCAACGCAGTGTTGCGTTGACAGAGATGGCGGTACGGGTACGCTGCGAAATGACTGGTTCACCAATTAATTTTCTACGGCGTACCCTGCTCTGACGAGGCATGAGCACCTGAGTGATGAGTTTGCTCGAAAGAAGTCGAGCTAGCTGTCCATTAATCCGATGGACCGTTTCGTGAAGCTCCAAAACCGGCGATCTGGTCACAAAGACCGGAGCCTGCGCCCCTTCTAAAGAACAAAGTATAAGATGATACTATATGTGAGATCCCCGTCAGATGAAATGTGCGTCGTAATAATATCAAAGGAAATAGGGTGGGGAGACCTAAAGCGGCGTCGCGCGGTGAGGTAGGATCCCTTTAGCTGGCAACGCCTCATCACTGTATGGATCGTAGGATGGAAAGACACATTGATCTTGCGCCAGCTAATAGTATTGTTGTTGGCAAGAAGTTTGCAGCGGAGCTGAGCTCGCTGAGTTTCGCAAAGTGATCCATCCTGCATGGAGATACGGGCAATAGGGGCAATACAGCGGATTTTCTTTCACAAAGCAACATGATGAATGTGCTTGGCAGCTAAACGAGATGAGGCCGGTGCGCAACTGGAAAATTAGTGGATGGTGTTTTTGGTATTTGATTTCTACTTACTATTAGTGTCCAGAATTTGGAAGACGGGAGTGCAGCCTAATGAGGAGTGGATCTTTTTCCCACTGGAGTCGAACGGGGTTAAAGACCCATATGATGCATCTGAAGCATCATCTGAATCTCCACGTTGAAACGTCGCTTTCTTGCCGATTTACTGATCGGCGGATGTCGGGAGGAAAATTGGCTATGTGGGCGGTGGCGAGGCCGAGGGCTGTGATGTATGCAACGGTAAGGGTCTACCTGCGACCTACATACCTGGCTTTAGCCCGGCTTTCAGCCCATCATGATGTCTTTTGCTTCTATAGCGCCGAAGTTGCGTTGTGGTGGAAGAGATTTATGAAGTATTGTCCCGGGCCCGACCTTCACCGGCATGTGTCGCCCGACTGCTAGCAGTGATACTCTTTTTTGTTCCCTTGGTGGCAGCCCTGCCGCTACCCTTTCCTGCATCCTTGAGGTCCGGAAGCAGCTTCAATAAACATGCAGTGCCGCCCAATCTTGGCGCACGAAATTTTCAAAGCTTATGAACACAACGTACCATCCATTAATGTTCTCTGATTGGTTAGGAATTCAGGCCCAGGGGATCAGAGTGCCAAGTTGGACTCAGTCGGACGTGCGTTGAATTGATGATGCGGCTGTGTGTTATACGTGACAATATTAACGCCGTCGTGGGACCGTTCAACTGCTCCCCAGGCCTTCATAGAAGTTGTCTTCAAGACGGGAATGGGGTCAAGTAGATAAGTGATATGAGTGAGGAGCTATAGGCTGCTGCCATCATTATTTGTCGGTCCACTCGCGAAAAAAAATCCCCCCGCGCACTTCGGATCCCACATGATCAACTTTTTGACAGAAACTGGGCCCTGTGCCTACTAGTAATCACCTGATACATCGGACCCTGTACCTTGGCACTCGCTGTCAACTACATATAACCATCCTTTTATTCACACATGGACGGGAGTCCTCGAGATCACGAATGCAGTACTTGTCGTCCTGAAGGTGTTGTCCGAGTCACTAATTTCGCTTCTCAGGTGATTCAGACCTCACGAGACTGCAACAGATCTGAGAAACTTCGCCGAGGGCCCGATTTTCACTCCAAATTGAAAGTTGTAAAGGTGCCGATGAATTCCCGTCACACATCAGCGCCGACCCGTATCTTTTGTTCACGGCATCTTACTCGATCTGGTTGACGCTGAGGGCCTTCCTTTGGTCTGCTATGGATGGATGCTGTGTTCGATCAGGTCACCAGGCCGACTAACGGCGGTTGAACTAGCCTAAATTGAGTGGCCAAGGGATTGCCCTTCATCGTACCCCTTTCTAACCGGGAAAGATAAAAGGAAGGATATCTCCTTTTCTCTCCTGGCACAATATCAATATCTTCGACAATGAGCATAATCCCAGTCATCCGCCGTGTTGTTCTAGGTGAGCAATATCAAAAGTGAAAGTTGTCTTTACCGATCCCACGTCCTAGGAGTGACAACGCTGTTTTCCCTGATTGTACTGGGTCTATCCGCCCGTTTGATATCACAAACACAGACATACTTCGGCATCACATTTATTTTCTGTGCTCTTGGTGTGGCTGTTGCAGCGATATCTTTGGTGACCTTACCCGTGATGTAAGTGAGGGTTATCGATTGCTCTTCCTGAAGACTGATGTACCAGCGCAGGCTTATTGTCGATATCGCGCGCCGTGGCGCCTTTACATCCATGATTGTAGTCGAAGTGGCATGGTTGTGTAAGCTGACCTATTGGTTCCGGTCGATGTCCATGATACTGATTCATTACCAATGTCGTTGCAGCTATCCTTTGGATTCTCTGGGTGGCCACTGCAGGTGAAACGGCTTTTGCTTACGACGTCAGTTTGCCATTTGGGTGCGACTTTGTGGATAGTGCGTACTTTGTGCCATCGTGGTGTGCTGTTTTTGACCTGCACCGTTCCAGCCATTTATAACGGAATGTGCCAAGATGGTCAAGCGATGGAAGCCTTTTCATTCCTGAACTTCATTATTCGTGAGTCATCTCAATTTGCCTTTAATTGTTCTAAGCATCTCGTCAAGTTTTGGTGTACACTGGCTTCTTATCCGTCATTGCCGTGATTTCTGCGAGCCGTGGTCAAAATGTTTGGCTATCGTCCGTCAAAGAATCCTTCGGTTCCCCAGCCCCTAACCCGGTAGAGCACCCCATGAACCATTACAACGCCTCGGAGCCATAGATACCTGCTGGGAATGCAATCCCAGCGTCATATCGCGGGCAGCATGCACACTGAACCTATTCCCGGGATTGCTGGTGCAGTGTAGCGTCACACGGTGGACCGGGTGGAGCGGGGAATGTCGGGAAATGTATTCACGTTCGATGTAGGGTAGTTAAGGTTAATGTCAACTATGTAACACGTGACGCGCAAGCGAAGTGCGCCACTGTCGGAGTTTCGGGAATATCCGGCGTTGTGAGCGCACACGTCTGCCGGTGTTCTACACCAACCAGCTTGAGCGAAATTCGTTGTTCAGTTCTCCTCGCCGTCGTCAGCAACGTTCTCTTCCTCCCCTTCCTCGTCGTCGTCGGTGGTGTTTAGAACACATTTATTGCCGCTTTCATCGCACCCCTCTGCGTACTATTTGAAGCCTTCTTCACACGCTCTTCCACTAATCCGTCCTTGTTTCGCAAGCATCACAGGTGGGCAAAATTTCTCTTCTCAAGACAACGACATATTTCATTTCTTTGTTACTCATCTGCCATCTTTCTCCCCATCAGAATCGACTCTTAACAATGGCTCAACCACAGGGCGACATACAAGAACGTATCGCCGCGGCACGTCGTGAAGCAGAGGTTCTGAAGGAGAAAATCCGTGCAAGTAGAGAGGCCTCTGCTGATACTAGTTGTACGTGTCCTCTATATCGTTCTCTTCGAGAATTCACACAACCGCCCAACGTACTCCTAGTGCGTGCAATGGCTGCAGAGGTTGATACACTCCCCCGGATTGTGATGAGACCTCGGCGGGCACTCAAGGGGCACCTTGCAAAGATTTATGCCATGCACTGGGCTGCGGATCGACGGCATCTGGTCTCAGCCTCACAGGATGGTAAACTAATCGTCTGGGACGCCTACACCACCAATAAGGTCCACGCAATTCCTCTTCGGTCGAGTTGGGTCATGACATGTGCTTACTCGCCGTCTGGAAACTTTGTGGCTTGTGGTGGCCTGGACAACATCTGTTCCATTTATAATCTCAACAGTCGGGAAGCCAACGGTGTCAGAGGCGCCCGCGAATTGAGTGCCCACTCCGGCTACCTGAGTTGCTGCAGATTTATCAATGATCGACAAATAGTCACTAGCTCTGGCGACATGACCTGTATGCTTTGGGATATCGAAGCAGGTGTTCGAGTCGTTGAATTTAGCGACCATACCGGTGATGTCATGAGGTAGTTATCTTTCAGTGGTCCTCCCCGTTACTCCATTCTGATATCTTTTCAGTCTATCGCTTGGCCCCAACCAAAATGTTTTTGTCTCCGGTGCTTGCGATGCTACCGCAAAGCTCTGGGATATACGCAGTGGTCGTGCTACGCAAACTTTCACCGGCCACGAATCTGATATTAATGCCGTTCAGTGCGTCTAGACGTTATCGGGGTCGTCTTTATTTATAAATCCTGCCTGCTAGATTTTTCCCTAACGGTGATGCCTTTGCCACTGGATCCGATGATGCCTCTTGCCGGTTGTTCGACATCCGAGCAGACCGGGAATTGAACAGTTTCACCCACGACAACATTCTTTGTGGAATCACCTCCGTCGCATTTTCAATCTCAGGTCGTATCCTTTTCGGAGGGTATGATGACTGGACTTGCAATGTCTGGGACACGCTGAGGGGTGAGCGTGTTGGTGTTTTAACTGGCCACGAAAACAGGGTCAGTTGTCTGGGTGTGTCAGTCGATGGCATGGCCCTCTGTACAGGCAGCTGGGACAGCACCCTTCGGGTAAGTGGTTGGACAAGTGCTCCCGAAAGTGGACGGAACTCAGTTTTTTTTCCTCCAGGTCTGGGCATGATGAAAAATGGACCCACCCTTCTTGTTTTCTTTTCTCTTCGCGACGCTCCTTTTCCGTCTCTATTTGGTTCCCAGTTCTGTCTTCGGCCATCTGTTCGTTGATATCGTTGCCACATTCTCACCCGCCTGCGTTTTTCCAACGCTTGCCTCGAGTCGATCCTTCGTGGCCATCTACAAGTCTCCTTTGTAGGCATGCACCCTCCGCTGCTTTGGTATACATATATTGTCTTTTATGGGCCATCTCCTCCTGCCCAATTTCTACCTCTGATGCTTTTTTTTTCACTTGCTACCAACAATGTGCATATTCCGTCGAGATTCAATCCAATTTTTTTTCTCATCTTTCCATGGTTGGTATCAATCTGCACGGTCTAGAATATGGCATTGTCCACCGTTGAGCAGAATTTTATGAAGGGGGATAATTCGCCGGGCGCAAACTTATGTATGTTAGTACTCGGGCCGGCATATTATAGTAATAGGGTTATAAGGTCTTTCCTGACCACGAACCACTTAACGTGTCATTACCATGTCCCAGACTGACGAAGAACGGGCTGCAAAGGTTGCGAGCGCTGCAAGAGGAAAGGCAATTCTGGTACGCGTCTGGCGACACTCGACACGTTGTTGGTGCTCACCTTTGTACGCAGCTTAAGAAGAGGCAGCAGCAAAAGACCTCTGGGACAAGTTCTCGTGGCGCTCCATTAGCTAGCCCTCCGCCGTCTCGGTCTTATACCCCCGTTCTCGCAGAGCCTGCAGCAGCTGCTGAACAAGGCAAACGCGAGCGCGACATTGATGACCTGTATGTTCTATGCCGTTTCAACGTCTCTTAACTCAACTATGGTTTGAACAGATTCAGCCCCAGCAGTGATGCTGACGCAAACTGGATCCAGTCGTTACCCAAAGCCGAAGTACCCAGCGTAAATACCATTGCTAAACCTCAACCCCAACGCCCGAGGCCTTCGCCGAGGTCCCCGCCACCCCCGCAAGAACGCATAGGCACGCCTGCCTTTGCTTCACAGTCTGCAACTACGCCACAAGCCAACCAGCAGGTTCTCAAAGAACAACATCCGCTCGTGGAGGAGCTTGCACGAGCCACGGAGTCTCATATCATCGTCACGCGTCGCCTCGAGGAGCTCTCCCGAGAAAAGTCGCGACTGGAGAATCTGCACAGTGGCGCTCAAATCAAGATTGGCGAGTTGGAGACCGGTCGTCTTGAGCTGGAACAGCGATTTGGCGAGGCAAGCAGAAAGGTCGATTCTCTGCAGTCTGGTAGGTCCTCATTTCGTGTGGAAACGGAACCTCGTCGTGACGTGACGACAGAGATCAAACGGTTGGCCTCGGACTTGGGGTCTGCACAACGGGAAGTTCTCAGCGCGCGGGATCGTTCGGAAAAGGTCGAATCAGAAATCTCAGCAGCTCGTAGTCAGATAGAGGAACTACGCGCGAGTGCTGCTTCGGACTCTAAACGATGGCAAGAACAGGATCAGAGCCGCCAGCAAACTATTTCTCTTCTGGTCTCGGAGAAGGCTTCTCTAATAGCCTCTGTTCAGCGGCTGGAAGAGGTCGAGATAGGTATAGTTGCTACTATCCATGTGGTCTGGACGTCATTCAAGCCCTCTTCATTTAGAACTGCAGGAGAGGGAAACTTTGTTTCTTGCAGAGCAGACAAAGGCTACGAACTTGACTAAGAGCGTCCAAGAATTCGAAATCACTACTTCGAGGCAAAGAAACGAGCTCGAGGAGACTCTCGCTCGGGAGAGGGAATTGTTGGAACGCGTTCGAGACCATGTACGTGTTCTATTTCACTTCTCGGGCGGAAACGGTCTCATCGTCCATGTAGGAGCGTGAGATCCAACTTCGGAAAGCAGAACTCGAGGAAGTGCAAGGAGCGTCAACCCAACACCAGCAACGAGTCCGCGAGCTGGAGGAGCAGATCGAGAGTGACGACAGGGCAGATAAACTTGAGGTCTCTCTGAAGAACACTCAAGACCGTGCAGACGAACTTGAATTTCAACTCAGCAAAGTACAACAGGCACGTTCTTTCGACGCTTGTCCTTTTCTCATTATTGATACCATTTTCCAGTTACACGCGACCGTCAAGGGCGAGAGGGACAACTTGGAATCGCAGCTTTGCTCAATGACCCAGAGCGAGGCGGATTGGAATGCCCGACACGCCAGCCTTGAAACTCAAAATTCTGTATTACAAGGCCATCTGCAGACAGCCAACAACAGCCGTGACGCTTTGCTGGAAGAGCGCGCCTCGCTACAGTCGCAGGTCGAGTTCAATCAGAGCGCAGTCAAGCAGCTTCAGCAGAAACTCGGGGAGCTCGCTTCCGAAGTGACCTCGAGCGACCGAACTCTGCAGAACGTCCAAGGCGAACTCCGCTCCGCTCTTCGTCGTGCAGATGAGTCCGAGAAGACCCAGAAAGACCTACAGGCGGAAGGGACGAGGCTGATGCAGTCTCTGGAAGAGATGCAACCCAAGATTGTCGAATTGACTTCAGTCAAGCTCGAGCTGATGGAGCAAATAGAGAGGATAGAGCACGAAAAAAGGTCTCGCGATACCCTCATCTCCAAGCTTGAGATGGCGCTCAACGAAGGGACGGAACGGGAAGCTGAGGCGGCGAAACTCCGGAAAGAGTCGGACGTGCTTCGGGAGAGAGACAACCACTCGCTGCAGCAGAGCGTCGCAGAACTTCAACGGGGCTATTCGTTGCTCGAGGCTGAGCTCCAGACTGCACAAGCGACGACCAAGACGTTGGAAACCGAGCGTGCGCGGATGCGGCAGACCGAGGTGCGCCAAGCGGATCTGAGCAACCGGATGAACGCCGAGGCACGGCGTCGGGAAGAGGAAATCTCACAACTCGAGTCTGCGCTGACCGCGTCGCGCAAGAACGAAGCGGAACAGACCCAACTCATCCATCACTACCGGACGGAGCTCGAGTCTGCGCAGAGCGAGCTGGTGGCCAAGGAAGAAGAGCTCGAGAGCGTACGCAGCGACGGTGGCAACGACGACGACGACCGGCAGAGTCTGTACGAGAACCAGAACCAGAATCAGAATCAGAATCGGGGCCTTCGGTCGCTCGACGACGAGATGCTGGGCGCTGTGAGGCAGCAGCACGCGATGGAGCTCTCGTCTGCGCACTCGCAGGTCCGCGCGCTCGAGAGCGCCGTGTTCGAGGCGCAGGACAGGGCGCATAGGCTGCAGCGGCAGGTCCACGTCCTCGAGGAGCAACTCGCCTCGCGCTCCCTTTCGAGGGCGTCGTCACAGAGACCGTTTTCGCCCGGCAGCAGCAATGCACGGCCGGCGAGTCGGACGAGCAGTGATTTACGGCGCGGGTCGTTGGCTTCGACCACTACCACCAAGTCGAGCAGTCTCGTGCCGCCCACCCGATCCGTCTTCGACGTCGGGCTCTCGCCGGAGACGCGCCACAAGCGGCAAGTCAGCCTGAGCATGCTGAAAGCTAGGATCGAGAGCGAGACTGCTGCTCACAGGCACACGCCGCCGCCTCTGCCAAGAGGTCTCTCCCCCATCCCAGATTCTTCCTTGTCAGAAACGGACTCTCCCCACTCCCATCGACCTCAGTTCATGGACGAGTCGCACATCTTTTGGTGTCACTCGTGTCGGGGGGAACTAGTCATCCTGTAGATACCCTGCTCCGCTCGTCGTCATTTTAATGATAATATAACATGGGATCCATTAACGTGAATATACATATACGAGTCGTTCGAAAATGCCAACATAACGGGTAAAGATGGGGGGATACATAACCAAAAGAAAGAAAAAATACATATCATATATCATCACTGAATGACCGAAGACTCCTCACTCGGTGCATCAACACCTATAATAACGTTTGCTCGAATCGCATTACTTGAAAAAAGTGTAAACACTCACCTCGACCTCCTGAGGCTGCAAGGTGCCATGTTTGCGTTCATCCTCGACGCCCTTTTCGATACTCTCTAGAATATCGTCAATCAACTCCCGATAGTCCACGCCGAAAAAGTTGGTCAACTTGGCAGCCTTGCGTCGCCGAATCTGGAACGGCGATATCTGTGGACAGGCATACTCGGACGAGAGCGACGTCATGGACGCGCTCGTCGGGAGCGAGTGGCGTCGTTCCGACTTCAAGGAAGCAGCAGCCGAGATTCGGCGCGAGTTCACCGGCGGTACTTCCTCGTCCGAAGAATCGTCATTGACCTTGCCGCGCAGAAAACGATAAAGCTCCATGAGCGACTCGCGATCGTCCTTGAACCAAGAGTCAACGACGCAGGACGAACCCGAATACGAACAACGTACCCGATCAATGATGTCAATCAAAGAGTTCAGAGAGTGTTGATAGTTGAGATAGACGGTAGATTGAGCCAAAACTTGCTGGTATCCCGACGGCTCGGCAGACAACGAATCAGCGAACGACTGCGCAAGAGAGGAAGGACTGGATTGAGGCGTGTCCTCTGCGTGAAGCAAACACCTCGATGAGTCCGACGGACCCGGGCGGTGCAGCGTCTTGCCCATGTACGCAGATTGGTTCGGGTTGCGAGAGCTGGAAGGCAAGTCGAGCGTCAAGACATAGGGATTGACGCTGGCAATAGAGGGCAAACGAGGAGCTGATGCAGTCGGGCGCATCGTGCGTGTATGGAACAGGGTCTGAGGAGGCGGAGCACCGAATACCTGTAGACCGACATCGACTCAGCAAGCGCCAAACGACAACGAAAAAAAACACACACCCTTTCCATTTTTTGCGCCCGACGGACGTTGCGCGCCTTCTCGCTCTCGTCCAACTCCTCTCTACCGCGATCGAATTCATCCAGAGACGCACTCTTCCTGGTCCCGCGAAGCCGGTGTTCATAGTCAGCTTGCTCGGAAACAGCAAGAGGGGGCAAGGGAGGACCGATCGCACATCCATTCACAGCCTCCAGAGGAACACGCGAGCCAAGGAAACGGTGAAGTCTTGCCAGCTTTTCTCGCTTTCGTCGCTTCTCAGCTTCAGCTTGCGCCTCGGAATCGAGCGACTCGACGAGCGAAGGGACAGAATTGCTATGTTGCAGACGTCGGCGGATAGGCTGATGTGGTGTTAAAAAGTTCATGCTCGATCCATCATCCTCGCGTCCATCTTCGTCCGACAGATCCATGAACGACCTCGTAGATGCAGCGTCCGGCGAGTCTACATGGTTGAACGGATCCTCCACCTCGCCATCATTGCTCACGTACAACTTGAACGATCCTGCAGCCAGTGGAGTCGAGTGTCTGCGATCGCCAGGAGAGCAACAACCGTCCGTCTGCCACGGGGTCGACGGCTCCGTCTTCAAACCAGGGGTTTTGACCGCGACCGAGACGGACATGGCTTGCCGGTGGATCTTCTGTTTGGACAACAAGGCCGCTAGCGCAGGCGAGTGCAACTTCTTCGATAACTGGCGGGGCTCGTCTAGCTCGGTAACAGGCTCCTCCGTCCCTGGCATCCTGCCAAAGACGCGAGCAAGCTTGCGATTCCGCCGGATACGGTCTGCCCGCTCGTTTGCACCGAGCTGGTTGGTCGTTGGGGGCAGTGATGATCGGGTATGATACACAGCACGTGGCGACGAAGACATGGAGCGCTTCTTCGATTTAGGCCTGCTACTGCGCTCCGGAACCAGCTCTGCTGGTGCTATGGAAGGAGAAGGCTTCTCGACGAGTTCGTATATGGGACTGGGCGGGGGTGCAAACTCGAGGGGGGAGTAGGGCGAAGCAGGCTCAGATAGTGGCTGTAGCCGCGTGGGTGGGATACGGTCTATAGAAGGACTAGGTGGTGCAAATTTCATCGAGGAGAGCGTAACAGAAGACGAGGAAGACTCTGTGCGGCAGTACGACGGCGAGGGCATGACGGCGGTAGGACTGGGCGGAGGAGCGAACCTCATGCTCGCGAGAGAGGCGGAAGAGTTACAACGCGAGAGAGTGTGAAGACCGGGAGGATGCATGATGATTGACTCGAGTTGAGGACGAGAGGGGGATGGGTGCATGATACAAGGATTTTCCGGGACTTCGGACATAGATGGGGAGAAGAAATCAATAAAAGATAAATCGCTATCGGCAATGTCGTCAGCCGGACGTGGGGATCGTGACGGAGAATGATTGGACATGAAGATAGAAGGCAAAGATAGGCGAGGTAGGAAAGCCGCAGGATGCGAGTGGACGGGAGTCGGCTCCTTGGTCGGGTCGAAGTCGGACTTGAAGGGATGCGAGCGCGCCGACGCGAAATCGAACGTGGGATCAGGGAAGGATTCTTGAGGGAGTGGGACAAAGTACGGTGACGACGACTACGAGGCCGAAAAGTGAGTGAGTGAGTGAGTGAGTGAGAGGGAGGGAAAGACGTACGACGGTGGCTGTATCGAACGGGTCACCAAACCTGGACGCTGGCCTGGAGACACAGTGAGCAGGGACCTGCCTCATTTGCCTGTCTGTCGGTGGCGCCAAATCAAGTCAGCTCAACGGTTCGACACGGCAAAGATCGGGATGGTACCTTGCACAGCATCCACGTCGCCATATTCAGCACGCTTCAATGGTGTGTTCCTGGCTGACCCGGAGAAGAGACTGAGAGAATCACGACCCATCCAGAGGATCTTTTCCACCTTGTTGGACGCGGACGAGGGGCGGTAGGACGGATCCGAGGAAAATGTAGATCGCGACAGGTCTGTCATTGATCTGGCAAGGTGCTCGCTAAACTCGGCATGTCTTGGCATGGGAGCGTCGTCTGAGAAAAAAAAAGGGGCGGGGGCAGACGGCGCGTAAGTACACGTCAACAAGCGGGCGCTGTGGAAACGAGCCATACCGTCATCATCATCAGCCCTCGTCAAGACAGGTGTCGGATTGATGTATGGATTCGGCGTCGCTGGCCGAGAAGAGTTCGAACAAGCCATCGTCGTCGATTGGCCGTCGTCGGGCGGAAGCGCGGTGGGAAGCGCATTAGGCCAACCAGCGATGGCGTTCCACTTGCGCTTTTCCTCCTTGCTTCGCGCTGTGTGAAACACTTCCTGTTCACGCTGGCTGGTCTTCCGCAGACCTTGAACTTTCCTCGGTGGGGGCGGTGGTAGGCTGATCGGAAATTCCGAGGGGGTAGTAGTGGGTCCGGCGGTCCCACTCGTGGGCGAGCTGCCGCTGTTCCGACGGGTGAGTTCGTCGTGCTGTAGCAACGCTTCGAGATTTGGGGATATCTGTAGTGCGTGAGTCTGAGACTTTTGGACGACGACGTTTGGTCGCGAGGCACTGGGGGATGCAGGACGGGGAAGACTCTGAGTAGCAGCAGCCATGACAAGTTAATGCCAACCAAAGAAAAATAAAATAAAATATGTAGTTCGGTTAATTTCAATTCCTGTGTCTGTCAAGCCGTAAATCTCTCAAGTCTAACAGTGACTCATCCAATAATACTACGACTACAAAAATATATATCACACTGGAACCCTTCGAGGTGGCAAAGGAGGCTTGCCATTCGGCCTGGCACTCGGCATCGCAGTCGAGCCACTGTCCGATCCTCCTCCTAACGGCTCCGACGACTCCCCGTCGGGCGGGATGTCGCTCGTCGACAACCGTCGGGTTTCATCCTTGGACGCGATCATCTTCAGTGCTTGCGACGCCGCCGAAACAGTTGCACAGTCCCCTTCATCTCCCTGCTTCACCATGACAGTGGAAACACTTCGAGGTGGCAATGGAGGCGGAACAGCACGCGGAGGTGGAGAAACAACTTCAGGCGTCAAACTCAACAGGTCCACATCTTGATTCCCATCATTCATCTCGCCACGTCCGAACGAGGTAGAAGACGACGCCGGTGCTTCCTCACTTGACTGTCCCGTCAGTATAGGACTCTTCCACAGTCGATACATGCTTTGGATGGTCGGCCCCTTGACCTTGCTGTCCGGCGCAGGCGAAACCGGTGCAATGTTTCCTAGAGACATCACCTCACCCCTATGACTAGCGTGTATCCCCGGGATCGTCATCGTGCGTGCTTGTAAAGGTTGAGTGTGGATCAACGAAGGTGCTGGGTTCTCTTCTGTGACTTCTGTGAAATCGCGGTCCTTGAGAGGATCATTCGACCCCTCACCCAATGAACGTGACAGCCCGGGAGAAGTCGACCCGCTAGAAGACGACGAGGTTAGGCGACCACCTGACATGCTTGTCGACCGCCCCTTCTCGACGCCACCTCCTTGGGGAATCGGGATGGGTGATGTGTTTCCATTGACCCTTTCTAACTGCTCGCGTTCTCTTCGCTCTATGACCGCCGCACGCACGTCCGCATAATTTTGATGGCCATGTGGTCCCTCCACCCACGAACGATAATCAGTCTCTCCAAAGTCACTTTGATCGTCCGGCGGCAAGTTCACACCAGCGTCTTTCTTCAAACCCCCCCAGTTCACGCCCCATTTCCGCATCGCCTCCTTTGCAGTATTGCTCAGTGCTTGTCTGTCCCCCGCTTTAGATTTCAGCGTGGACAAGAACGAGCTAGCGGTGGATGCTCCAAAGGACTGGCGCGGACTCTTGGACGTTATGCTGGAGTCAGAGAGATAGTTGGAAGACTCGTCGCCGCCTATAGAAGACGAAACAGACAGAGCCCGTGACGATCTCGACTGCGTATATGAGGGTGTGGGTGGGGAATGTGGGGAGAGATATTCATGGGGATCCTCCTCATTGTCCGAGACCTCCGGAGGTTGTACAGTGGGCGTATCGGGAAGCGGAGTAGGATTACTATCCGGCCCCGTACTTTGTTCTTTGACGTTGCGCACAACTTCTTGCTCGGCTGCCTCCGTGTGTTCGGTATCCGCACTAGCCATGAACCACGAGGAGCGTCGCCTAGATGTAGTAACCGTTTTCTCCGAAATTGTGGTAGCAGAGCGAACGACAGGCACGTTGTCCAGCGACGACGACGGTTCCGGTTCAGTGCGAACACGCGCAAGCGTAGGCGAACCCGTCTCATCCGTCGGCTGTGAACCTGCAACCTGAACAGACGATTTGACGATCCCCTCCGGCGCTGATGGGGTCATCAGCTTGTCCAAACGTGCAGCATCAGCCCATACTCCACCACGATGTTCGCACTGGGAGCTGTCGAAGAAACTGATATCGTCCATATTCGGCAGCACGACAGAGTCGGCGACCTGTTGGCTGGTGCTCAGCGTCCACGAGCATGCATCCTCGACTTGTCACTCACGATCTCCTCGATCTTTGACTCGATCGTGTTCAGAATCATACTCCAAGTGATCTGCCGGTCGCTCACGATGGGCTCCACATTGATGACCATGCGTGGTCGCTTCGTAAACGCATACCACATACGACTGCTAGGAGGGCGTTTGACTTTGACGAGAAGGTTGCCCTCGAGCTCGCGAATGATCACGGCCAAAACGATCTTGACAGTATACGGCTTGAAGCGTGCGCCAAGGTTGATCACGACAGTTGCCTCGACGGTGGCACGAATCGCACCTTTATACGCAAGGCCCACTTCCAACGACGCGTCGCCTTCCTTGGTGAGCTCCTTGAGCATAGGCTTGCTCAACGTCGGCGCCTTGTTGCCGACCGAGAACTGGGTCACGGCGAGGTCCGTCAGGAACGCGGGACGCTTGACTTTGGACAGCTTCTTCATGATACGACCGATGATGTACGACTCGAGCATCTGGGTCCTGTAAAAGCTGTAAAACAAGCGTCCCAACAGCGCGTTGAACCATCGCATCGGGATGACGTCCGGTTGCTCGTCGAGCGTAGAGACGAGCCAGTCCATCTCGGACGGCAAGAACACGGACTCGAGCGGATCCAGTGTCGGGGTCCCTGATGGATGGTCGGATGCATGTACGAGCGCGAGGTACCAGTCTTCCATGTCGACGCAGGACCGGACGAAGATGAACCACGGCGCAGCGGGAGCCTCTTCCGGCTTCTCGTCCTGTTCTCGTTTCTCCACCTGCTCCCCGTTCGCCTTCTCAACGCCTTCCCCTTCCCCTTCCCCTTCCCCTTCCCCTTCCCCGTCATCCTTCTCCTTCTCCTTTCCCTTGTCCGCGGACGCGCCCGGAGCCGAGTCCTCCTCTGCGCTCTTGGACCGAGGCTTCAAGCAAATAGCATTCCGCCGCGTGAACAACTCCCCATCCAACAATCCCTCTGGATAAACAACGACGTCATGACCGCCCAGCTCCACCACAGCTCCACACTCGGTCATGCCCTCATCCTCGTAGAGATACAACACCTTGCCTTTCAGCACGACGTACCACATGTCCTTGGGACGCGAACGCTTCGGGTCTTTCGAGCGTGCGTCGAGGTAGGACCGGACGAGGGTCGCGTACGAACCGTCGACGGCCGACTCTTCGAACGTGCGTCGGACGGTGAGCCAGCCTTTGCGGGTCCGCGGGAGGTCGTTTGGCTCGCTGGGGGAGGGCGGTTCGGTGGAGGGAACATTCGGGCGGTCGTGGTCGGTGCGTTCTTGATGTAAATTTTTGATTGGATCGGTGCTGGGTGCGGGTACTGGTACAGAAGTGTAGATGGTAATGAATAAGATAGTGAATATGACGAGGGGGATGAAGGTCAGGCCACCGAGTACATATGCATAGAAGAGAGCGCGTAGAGACATGAAAGTTGTTAGTGAGTGAGGATACGCGCAGAAATGCGCCGAGGAAAAGAGCAAAGGAGGGCGCAACGGCGAACTGGCAGTCAGTCGTGTTTTCCCACAGCGCGGACACGTGTGTCATCATTATACTCTCATTTCCGTCTACAACAGCAGGTGTTAGCACAACAAAACCCTCTATTCGTGGGAGTCGGCGATCTATGAAAGCCTTTTAGGGTCCACGAATAAGAGTCTCGAACTGCATTGTAATGATATCAGCTGGGCTCTCCACGTGTGGGGGTTCGTATACATTTGCGATAATACTACTGACTACAAGAACGGTCTAAATGGGTCATACAAAAGGGTATTGAATGCCGTATCAACATCCAAAGGTCGAAGGCGAACCCCGGGCCTGCCCCTGTACAATGCATTCTTCAATGCATACATGCAATCCTTCGCCAATTCCCAACTCCGTTCATGGCCTTCACTAGCTGCCAGTTCCCCCACTGCTTTGCTATACAAAAAGTCTATCTTTTCCTTCCGGCACTGAGTAGCATCCTTGCCAAGCCATGCATCGAGCCGTCGCTCTGCCCAGTTGCGGCGCGTGCCATTGTCGTATTGCAGGGAGATCCAAATCAACACCCATATAAAAGACTCCGCGTCATGCTCGTATAAAGGTTGTGTTCTGTTCTCGTTTTCCAGGAGGTCCAACGCCATAAAGGGCAATGTGCCTGTTCGTTGGGTGCCGGGGCCAGTAGGACTGTCCTTCGTCGTTGCCAGATCGAAGTCGTTCAGTACACCCATAATCCTTCCCTTAATGTCTCTGCGGTACATCAGATTCGATTCGCTGACGTCCCGGTGATAAATCCCGTTCTTCCACAGAACAAAGTGACCTTGATGCAAGAGTGAACAACCTGATTCAAACATATCAACAGATACGACTTACACTTTACCGTCGCCCACCAGGCTTGTAAGAAGTCATTCCCGGCGAGTTCATGGATTGGCTTCAGCTTTCGAAAAATGATCATGTTTAAAACGCGAGAGCCTCGAGAAGGTAGACCGAGACGCTCCCGAATCTTCGCAGTAGACGTGTCCTCGAATTTCTTGTACCATAAGATCTCTGGAACGTGTCCTGACACGTCGTCATCGTGTTTCGCGATATCGTACACTTTCTTCAAGATGTCAGGCTCGCTCTGGCGCTTAGCCTCTGGCCAGAAGACCTTGGCAACCAGACCGTCGTCGTCGTCAGAGAGTTTCTTGCATTTCACAGAAAACACATTGGTAGCCCGGCCATTCAAACCAAAGTGCGTAAGCCGATCCGGATGAGAGAGGTCAAGCGAAATCGCGATCTGACTAGTGTCCTTTGCGCCAGTCAGGGTCGTTTCGTGAAGTCGCAGCTCGCCAAAGCCTGGATCAATATATGGGTTCAGGCCCCAGTCCCGATTTTCGAAGCGCTGCATTGCAAGGAGCAGAACCAGGAATCGCGGAAGATCCTGGATAAAATTGAAGCCAGAGCATTCGATGGCGCCCTCTCGGTCATACCGCCAGAGGTAAAGCATGTCACCTATTGTAATCTTTTAGGTAAATATGCCATCAAGCAGATGCAGAATACCCACCGACGATAATGAGTCCAAACACATGTAAACGACCAACGTGAGTGGCAAACAATTCCGCGGCATAGTAACCACCAGCCTGGAAAATGGCATCGTGGCCCTTTTGCTGCTCACTGGAAGACTTTAAACGTTTTGATTGAGATGTAGACTGCCTCAAAGTCCATTTGCGATCACTTGAACCAGTCTCCTTGGATTTCTCTTGCTGACAAGCGGACCGTCGGACTAGAGAACTGGTTATCGTGAAGTCTATATATTGTGAAAGTACTCACCCGGTGTAACTGTGGGTGGTGGAGGATTGGCGCTAGACGACGCGGGTGCAGTTGGCAGCGCCGAAACCGCGCCAGACTCAAGAGGCAACATCATTTCTGTGGGGGTAGGCTGGATGGAGTACGATTCTGGAGGGGGTTTCATTCTGTTCTTAGAACCATGTCTTTTGAACTCCACAAAAGTTCGGATATTGCGCCATTGGAATTTAGTATTCTTGGCCCGCGTAGCCTCTTCGAGTAAGAACACATGTTGACCAAACTCCACCGCCGAACCCTCATGGGCGTTGCGGGCGTCAGACTCGGATAGAACAATGACATCCGGATTTCGCTCTGAAGTTCGGCCTTGTTGGTCTTGTACAAGGACCGACGGGTCAAGAACATGAAAGCAAATAAAATTCTTAGCCCGTCGAAGGTCTGTAACCTGGAGTTCCTGGAGGAACAGGAGGGCAGTATTGGCCGCTATGACGAAGGGAGCGTATAATTCATTTTCGAGCCGTTGCTCTGAGCTACAAGAACCTATAAGCATTCGTCACGGCGAAGTGGCATGATCAAATCGTACTATTTTTCAAGGTTCTCCTTGACTTGGCACGATTTTGCTTCGATTATCTTACTTTTCGCCTGGGTCACCCCATTGCAGATAGGAAGAACCTCCTGAAGACAATCGTCGAGCAAGCGTGTCTTGCCAGCTTCGTCGAGCGGCATTCTTGGCCCCGCCGATCTCGGGGTTTCGGTAACACAATCCGCGAGAATCTCTTTCAGCATCTCGTCAACAGAAGTCTCTTCAGAATCATCGACGTCTTGAGCAATCCATGGGTAAACTTGGGACACTCTGTAGTACATGTTCAGGCGAGGGATAAAGAAAACAGGAAACACTCACCTTAGCCCGGCGAAGTTAGCGTACTCGCTACTCGCTTGTGGCGTGATCAGCAGATCAGGGTCAAGATGTGGTTCCGAAATTGAGCTAGTCATATCGATTTTTCAAGCTCGAGGATTAGTACTTGGATGAACAAAGTTAGGCTGAGTTCCGATTGTACCAAACACAAACTGCACCCGACAGGGACTTTGTGTCATTGACAAATAGCTTACTAATGGTCATCGAGGCAAACGATAATAAAGCCGCCTCGGAATCTGGAATCTGCCGGGGCAGGATCTCAGTGGTTGCGCGGGCAGATGTCACGCTTGCTGAAAATTTGATGTGTCTGGGTCTCGAGATCTAACTGACATGGTGGGAAATCAGACCGAATCAAACGTTTGGTGGAAAGAAGCGGAGAGGATCGACTCGGCTAAGGTCAGGTGTTTTAGTGTTTTGGCTACCGCTGGAGAGGTCCGAGTCGTTCCCGCAGTGAATAGCATTTTGTCATATTCATGACGCCCTCGATGATGGGTGGCACGTTGCACGGGTATGATAAAATCAAGCTGGTTTTTCATCAGATCAGGAACAGCTTCAAGGTCAATGATTAGAAGGCTCGTTCGGAGGGGGTTCGCGGGGGGTTCATCTGGGTGATGCAGTTAGACAGACAGAAAGATCGCAAACGCACCATGACTCTGACATGTTTGCGAGGACGATCGCTTGACGTAGATGACTGACTGCACGGACCGCCGTCAACGTGAGGTTGTTTTCGATCGGCCGGGGTTGCTTGGGTCACCAAACAGACGAATTGACTTTTGTATTCATCTCGGAGAGAGTAGAGTTGTACGTATGTGTAAGGCGCGATGGACGGTGTACGGTGTATGGTGGAATGAGCGTGCACATACGCAGATGAGTATGGTGCCTGTATCGAAAACGCACAGTAAAACCCCAGTTTACGCCCCATTTCCACATCGCCTCCTTTGCAGTATTGTTAAGTGCTTGTTTGTCCACCGCTTTAAATTTCAGCGAAGACAAGAACGAGCCGGTGGATGCCCCAGATGACTGGCGCGGACTCTTGGATGTCGTACTGTTATGAGAGAGGTAGTTGGAAGACTCGTCGCCGCCTATAAAAGACGAAACAGACAGAGCCCGTGACGATCTCGACTGCGTATGTGAGGGTGTGGGTGGGGAATGTGGGGAGTCGGCAACCTGTTGGCTGGTGCTCAGCGCCCGCGGGCATGCATCCTTGACTTGTCACTCACGATCTCCTCAATCTTTGACTCGATCGTGTTCAGAATCATACTCCAAGTGATCTGCCGGTCGCTCACGATGGGCTCCACATTGATGACCATGCGCGGCCGCTTCGTAAACGCATACCACATCCGACTGCTAGGAGGGCGTTTGACTTTGACGAGAAGATTGGCCCTCGAGCTCGCGAATGATCACGGCCAAAACGATCTTGACAGTATACGGCTTGAAGCGTGCCCCAAGGTTGATCACGACAGTCGCCTCGACGGTGGCACGAATCGCACCTTTATACGCAAGGCCCACTTCCAACGACGCGTCGCCTTCCTTGGTGAGCTCCTTGAGCATAGGCTTGCTCAACGTCGGCGCCTTGTTGCCGACCGAGAACTGGGTCACGTCAGAAACGCGGGACGCTTCACTTTGGACAGCTTCTTCATGATACGACCGATGATGTACGACTCAAGCATCTGAGTCCTGTAGAAGCTGTAAAACAAGCGTCCCAACAGCGCGTTGAACCATCGCATCGGGATGACGTTCGGTTGTTCGTCGAGCGTAGAGACGAGCCAGTCCATCTCGGACGGCAAGAACATGGACTCGAGCGGATCCAGCGTCGGCGTCCCTGATGGATGGTCGGATGCGTGAACGAGCGCGAGGTACCAGTCTTCCATGTCGACGCAGGACCGGACGAAGATGAACCACGGCGCAGCGGCAGCCTCTTCCGGCTTCTCGTCCTGTTCTCGGTTATCCGCCTGCTCCCCGTTCACCTTCTCGACGCCTTCCCCTTCCCCTTCCCCGTCATCCTTCGTAGAGGCATGAAAATTATAATTATCAGTGAGTGAGAATACGCGCAGAATGCGCCGAGGAAAAGAGCACAGTCGTCGTGTTTTCCCACAACGCGGACACGTGTGTCAATACGCTCTCATTTCCACAACGGTGTGGTCTACAACAGGTTGACTCGCAGCAGATGTTAGCAACAGACGGGCTCAAAGATTTCTTTGGGGAAGCCTCGCTTTCACACAGGATCAACCCTCAGCGCAATCAAATTAACGGCCAAGGTACTGTAAACCTCTCCAGGTCGACGGGATTGAGCTCTGCGGAGAAAACGGGGCTTCCGTCCCGTCTTTATTCAATGTCCATTGCTTCCTCATCATCACTTTCCGGGGCTTTCCGCTTCCCTTTGCCATCTCCGTTGGACCCAAACGCTCTCGGTTCCTGTTCGAGCTTCTGATTGGGTGGGGGAACGGCGTGAACATACAAGCAGCAAAGACGAAGACGAGACTCTTACCTTGTCGCGGTTGGCTGTCTTGGGTACCTGCTCTATGGGTGGGTCCTTGAATGCCGCCTCGGCTTTGGTGCCCGCACGATGCCACCAGAAATCTTCGCCAAAGATAAATTTGAAAAACTCGTCCACAGAGATCATGCTGCAGTGATACAGCTCCGTATCAAAGTTTGGAATCCCCAAGGTTTCGGTAATCGCTCCTCGCGGATCACGAACAGATCTTTGGCGAGTAGCCAGAGTAACCGACTGACCAGCTCACCACGTTGCCCCATGTCGATCATTCCACTGTCAATGGTTGACAAAGGAATGATCGACATGTTCCTCAACGTATCCAATGTTGTTCCCAGTGAATGATCATTTTCGTGGAGCATATGCGCTGCAGCGCACGACAAGAAGGGTTCGGATGGGTAGGTGGTACAACTCCACGTGCTATCCTTGGTCGTTGTAATGACCACACGCAGGTTGCTTGCAATGGAAGATTCAATGAACCGAGCACTTTCCCTGTGACCAACGGAAATGTCAAGGCCAAACCTCTGACCGAGTATCGCAAGTACTTGCTCAGGAACATCTGGCTGATACCCTCGCCTCGCAATCAGCTTTCGTGACGCAAGTTCAAGCATCCCGATCAAATCGTGCACTCCCGACTCCTTTAGAGTCGACCAACTATTGGAATGCAGTTAGCAATCCGCATTCAAATGATATGGGAATAGGAAATCACATAGGGCGACCATATCGTAGGACATTGCTTGCTTTCGCAACCTCGTGAAGCGGAACTTCATCGGGTGAACTGGTCCCACCCCAACTCACAAAATGGGAGAATGTTATGTTGATGTCATGTTGTGAAATTCTGGAAGAGTTGGCTGCCAGTTCGTTAACAGGGTTGAAGAAAGAGGTGCAGAAGACCCAAACTCCCCACATACCAAAAGTGCTTCCAGAATATGATGAACAGCGCCTCGGGATCTGCCGAGGAAGTGGGCGCTGCGTCACACTCGCCCACATTTCCGAAGACGGATACACTGTAAGACTTTGGATCGGCAATCAAAGCTGACCGAAGTCGTTGAACAAAGGTTTGTTACACATCCTGTGGACGAGTCAACAAGGAGAACAGCATATAGACAGGTATTACGAAACAGTCGGCTAACGACCACAGGTGGTTGGTTTGCCCGCAGCAGCGTAGGAGATAGTGAAGCTTATCGTGGTTGCGATCGCGGGGAGACTTCATATCTAACGCCGATGATCAGTGTGAGAGGGAGAGGTAAGCGATTGGATGAAAGCAGAACTTTTTATTGGAAAAGGAGTGCACATGGCACCATGAGGCTGGTTTACACGTACGGAGAAGTGGATGGTTATAAGCGATGAAGGCAGGTGATCACAGATATGAAAGCGAGACGAGGCTATTCCTGAGGCGACGCACCTGGACAGAGTATGATTAAAATCACGATGGCAGCGATAAGGACAACTCTAATATGTGGGCGTGCAAGACAGAGGAAGGTACATGAGGCGATCAGGATCAGTATGATGGGCCTCGAGGTCACGCAGGTGGAAGAGAGGAGACTGTATTGGGGAAGAGTGTACCGATGGGATGTATCTAAGCGGGCTACTGTATTATGTATGGGGATGTCTTGGGAAATACGCTTTGGCATTCGGAAGAGATAGTGAACGTGAGAGAGAGAGAGGCAGAGTCTCAGTAAGGAGTACCGCAGGAGGAGGAGAACGTCTGATTCCGCGGTGGCGGGTCCGTCAACGACCAGGCACGATCTGCCTCGAGGCGTGTATATGCGGTGCTTGCGTGGGCTTTTCCCTATTAAACCGTCCGTTCTCTTCCAAAAAAACCCTTTTACTCAGCTTCCCCCCGCAAATGCAACATCGCGGCAGATCCCGCAATGTCTCTCTCGTTGCACTCGCAAGACAAGCTTCGGAGGAGAGAAGATTATCTCTAGAGGACCACATTCAAGAGGCTTACGCTCACGATAACATTCGTCTCGCAAAGATCCTCCTCCTCAGACTCAAGGGCATCCACGTATCCACCGACAACGATCCTCGCATAGACCAGGTTCGCGACGAGGACTTTGACATCTGCTTCGCCCCCTCCGGCCCACTCGCTCTCGACACTCGCGCCGTCCAGGAGACACAGCATCGGTGGCACGAGTCGCAGCGCACACATCGTCTCCGCGTTTGCGAAAAGCTCTGGGAGGACGAGAAGATCCGTCTCCACGAAGAGAAGCTCCGCGCCATGCACAGACGTGAACAGCTCGCCCTCGACCAAGAACGTGCCCGCCTCGCAGAGAAGCAGCGTCACACAAGGGTGCGTCATACTTTTTATCCTCTCCCCCCCTCAGCCCCTCACTATAAAGCCTAGTCCCGCCCCGAGACCCATTTCGCCAAGCGAGAGCAGGATCCCTTTCAGTACACCTTCATGACCCCATCCAAACCCTCACTACCCTGTCGTTCCCCCAAGGCTCCCAAGAAGACCTTGTCTCACTCGACCGGGTCTCACAATCGTTCCGTCTCTTTCAAAGAGGTCATCAATGCGATGAACGGGAAGCTCTTCCCTCCGGACTCCTCCGAGCGCGCAGACGACGCAAGACGGCTTGTCGGCATGCCCATCGCGAATGCAACCCCCAACAACGCAGGGGTTCCGTCCGCGCCGAGTTGCTCGACAGTCTCCTCCAGGTCGTCGAGTGGCAGGAAGGTGAGAGACGGAGGGCCAAAGGCAAAGAAGTCGTTCCCAACCATCAGGCGGTCAAGTCCCCCGGGGTCCCCCC
>JBBPOL010000007.1:0-40159 GCA_038091435.1 Leccinum variabile | reverse complement strand
TAATCTTAGCCCGAGTTCCATGTGGTTTGTATTTTGTTTTATTTGTTTGTTTGTAAGTGGCTTCATGATCCTACAGAGCACAGAGCAAAAATCCACTCAAGCACAAAGTTTGCACCCGCTGCATCAGGGAATTGGTGACTGTTTGATCAACCATTAGCTAAGTATCTCATGTCTAGAAACTGTGCAATTTATATCATCATGATGTACACTCTGACCTGTCTATCTAGCCCATGGGAGAGCTTTTGAGTGTTGTTCCACCATATCATGTAGTCAATTATGATGATCAACAAAATATATACTCCTATTGCCATATCTGTCATTCTGGGTTTGAATTGAAATATTTAACAGGCATACTGCATCCGGAAATAAATGCAGTGGGGACTTGTATGGGCCACATTCATCTTTCTTCTATGTAACATCATTTGTAGCAGACCGGCATATCTGACAACAATCACCACATGTTGAGTGGTTCTATTAAATAATTGCAATGCATATTTGTATGCCACCATATCTATATTTCTGAGCTTGAGTTGACACATTCATCTTTGTGATCCTAGGTAAAATCATTTGCGGCAGACCGGCATATCTGACAACAAAATGCAATGCAGATTTGTATGCCACCACATCCATATTTCCGAGCTTGAGTTGAAATTGTCCGCAGACCGGTGTATCCAATAATGACCAGCATGATGCCGCATCGAGGGTCGCACGTAAACACAATGCACCGTTTGGCACATTACCACATTTCTGATCTTGTATTGAATTTTTTTTGCAGACTGGCGCGTGTCCGACAACGGTCACCATGGATGGCATCGTAAATGAACAACACTATCAAATCAGATCGGTATGGCACACATTCGTATTTCTGATTTCATATTGAAATATTCCACAGACACTGTCAGACAGACACTTTCGAACACAAATTCAATGCGTACTACATTGCTAATGAAAATCATATGGGTCGGTAATGGGCCATATCCACGTTTCTGATCATTTATTGACATATTCCGCAGACTGGCGCATCTCACAACGAACACAATGCAGATTGGTACGGCCCACATTCACATTTGCGACATTGTATTGAGACTCCTGTCCGGGAGACCAGCGCGGCCAACAACGATCATCATACTTCGAGGGTTGATCGTGAAAGCAATGCCGCACCATATGGTCCGTGTCCGTATTTTTGACCTTTGTGTTGAGGTTTTTCACAGACCGGCGTTTCGGACAATGAAGGGCATACGTCGAGAGTTGTACACAAAAACAATGCGCCGATCGGTATTGCACACTTGCACATCCGACAACGGTCTGTTACTATGCGTCGAGGGTTGCTAATGAACACAACACAGATCGGTATGACCCATTTGAATACAACGCATACTGCATTGCCAATGAACATCACATGGATTAGTATGGACCATATTCACGTTTCTGATCCTGAAACGAAAAAATTTCGCAGACTGGCATGTCCGACAACGAACACAAAGCGTAGAGGGTCACTGATACGTGCAATGCGGGATGATTGGTCTGGCCCGAATTCCACGTTTCTAGTTTTGTATTGAAATTATTCGCTTACTGTTCAGGCGGTTTCAAAAGTAGTGGTGCATCACGCTGAATTAGACAGACATCGAGGATGTACGTTGATAGTCTACGTTACTGAGTAATATAGAGAACTATTCTATTCTGTTCCATCATGCTCTCGTACCCTGTTCTCTGCACGTTTTTGGCGGATCCGCGCTAAAGCGCTATTCTTCGATGGCAGCCGTTCAATGTCTGAATAAAGTGGAAAGATTTGCCTATTCGTTTTCGTCAGGATGATGCGGAATTCAATGGAGGATCATACCGGTTCCACCATGTCAGAAGCTGGTCCACCTCCTCTCTTTCTTCAGGGTCGAATAACAATTCCATGATACTGTCGTAAAAGCGCTCTGAATCTGTAACGAGGTCAGTACGCGAAAATACTTGCGCAGATGTGAGCGCAAAGCGAGCCTTCAATCAATCTGGTAAGTAATGTAGGTTATACAGTACTGATAACTTGCCTGGGTAGCAACATAAGCAATTGATGCCTTTGTGACCGACCGCATACCATGTATCCGCGCATTTCCAGATCGTGTTGCTTTCGGTTCTTGATCAACCGAACTGGGGGAAGTGAAAACATGTTTAAACGCCTTCTCAAATTAGCTCAAATATGTCCCAGTAGATTGAAACGGTTAAAATATACGCACAGAAACCAGGAGGCCACTTCGAAGGAGTCCATTCCATGGATCTTCGGGGTCATACGTGTAATTTGCGTACAAGAAAACTGGCCATTGGTCTCCAGCCACCTGGATCTGGCCACCTACGAGCTTGTTCCTCGTCCTATGAATGTTGATTTGAGGTGTGAATAATTCGAGGAAGACGGTAACTCACTCAGCATTGCCCCAGTCAAGTCCTGCAGGACATAGAAGAGCTCCAGTACGCTCATGGTTGAACCCGCGTCCAGACTTGATATTGCGAGGAATATGCGGACTCAACGACTGACCCTTGGGTGTGATCCAGTCTATGATCGCACTCTTCATCCCCTTTGTATCGTCTGCCCTTGCGCCACTGGCACCTTTCTGGATCTAGAATCCAACTGCAGTAAGTGAATAATGAACAATAGAGTCGACTGATCACATTACCAGGTCAGCAATGGCAACTACCTCCTCTTCCGAAGACTCCATGAGCCGACCCTCGAGCCCTGGAATCATTCGAAGGAGGTCGCGAAAAACCGCATACTCCTTTCGTTCTCTAAACACGTATAGTAACTTGTGATCAATCCGAGGCAAACGCACAACCATACATTTTAACTCACACGTCTGTGAAGGATTCTTGGTCTTCGCTCTCACTCATGAATAAGAGCCCGTTGGTAATGAGAGTTTGGACGTTGCAGAATGCGTGCAGAGAACGCCCAAAGTGCCTTCCGTGGTGGACGAGTGGATCCTGAGTCGTTCTGGGAAGAGTTCAGCTCATGTCGACTTGGATGCAACAGAAACTTACGGTTTTTTCCTAGGTCCCAGCTGTAAAGCACTAGAGCGTGGGCGCTTCTGACTAGTCGCCCCATCAGGCGACGCACTATCACGGCGATCGAGCTGTGAAGCTGGCATGAGATAGTACTTAGGATGAAAGTAGTCGCACTAAGATGGGCACGAATTGTATCGTGATGTGCCGAGTCATGCCATGGCGGTTTTATGGTCTGAGGAGACACGAAGTTCTGGTCCCAGCGCAAGTCTCAAACCTGTAAGCCGCTTCCAAAGTTGTGCCGCTTGAAGTTCTTGATTTCCTGCGATTGAATTCCGTCGCTTCTGGAACTGCTTGCCGTTAGATGACAGGCTGTGACAGAATACTGGCACTTCCAGCATGCCTGCCAGTACGTACTTACTTCAAATTAGTCACGCTGCTCCTGCCAGAAATTCCAGAAATTCCAGCCCAAGCGCGAGTCTCAGACCCAGGGACCGCTTCCAGAATTGAAGGTCCTGCCGGTGACTAGTAGTACTTATTTGCCTCGGCAATCATCGCCAGTGAATACGGTTCGCTTCCAAAAATTGCAGCTGCCAAATTCATGCCGCAGTTCAAGTTGTCGGCGTGAGCAGAGCCTTCGCGAAGTTCTACCGTATGGATTAGTAATGGCAGTAGCGACGGCACAAATACTCAAGTGAGACTCGGAGTGCTGCGAGCGTTCCTCCGATCGAGGGACCGTTAGACTTCAAGCTTCATTCGTCAGTCCGAGTACGTCAATGTCAGTATACACTTTGCAAAAGAGGAGCCGCGGAATTGGTAGGTCGACCGCCACCACCACAACATACTCTGAACATGATGATGATTCAGTTATCGTAGCACCTCAAACAATGACTCATATTCTTGGCGTCACCCCCGAGTTGCGAGTCAACTCAATGCAAAAAGGTAACAGTTAGCTTCGTGTTGACCAGGACTCGAATCCTTACCTCGGAGACATCGTTCCCCAGATCACGCGGTTCCAGGAATCAGTAACGGCAAGTACGGCAGCGACGAGGTTCCCGACGACGGAAGCTGGGCACTGAAGATTGTACGCAGCGATCAGTGGGGTGATGTCGGTGCTGAAGCATCGCCTGATGCAAGCCAGCCATCCGCCCCTAGTGACTTCCATGCCGTTGTCTCTGATCTTGCGGCAGAATTCCGTGAGCTCAAAGGACATGTAGTATCGGTACTGTTGGGAGACGTTACAGCAAGGTCGGATGGTATCCTCACTAGAAATACTGCCAAGGACCATGCTTGCAGGCATTGCCGCACTAGCAGCCAAGAGCCCGGAGGACAATCTATGCTGGAGTTGGTGGATGAATGGCCATAGAACGAGTTAGATTTTCCTGTCACTATCCAATCAATATCGTAGCTTGACAAGTCCTTCGAGGAAACCGACCCAATCTCTCAGCAGCAACCACACGAACCTCCGCACTGTATGGCACACTTAGAAATAGGTAGCCTAGCACAACAGCGTGGCTGACCTTTTCGATGACTCGGACATTGGAACCGAAATTCTGGACAGAAAATGTATACGTGTTCCATATAAACTGACGAATCACAGGCCCATCGCTCTACGGTCAAATAGGAGAACATACGGCGTGAACTCGGATGTTTCTTATATTCGAGGAACAGCACGTGCAAAGTCCATCCAACGTGCGCTCAGCTTCAGTCGACAAATTCCGAGGCCCAAACGTAAAAGACATACCGTATTCGAAAACACCTGATCCCAATTCCGCCGCATACTTTCTTGAAAACTCGCTGAGAGGGTACATTTCATTGTCAGAAGCGCACAAGGGTCGGAGACATCCGCATGGAGTACCTGCCTGTCACCAGCCAGACAGCTGGAGCGTGTTAGAGATCTTGACGATCGAGGCGCATGCAGCTGTGACGTTCACGAATGCACGTAGTATGCCGTGATTGGAATCGTCAATAACAGGTTACAGTTTACAGCGTATCAAAAGACATGGTTCGACCCACCTTTGATGCCCTCCATAGCGGTGAGAGAAAATGCCTCCGTGACGGTCGCGCGACCGCAACCGCTCCCACTCGCAGAAGAACTCGGTATTTATGTAGTCCACCAGCGGCGGTAAGCTTCGGTAAGTTGTTGTGCATACGTCGACTGAGTCTCCGCTGCAGTTGGTGGGGGCGGCGACGCGTTGGTTCTGGTAGGAACAGCGATTGTATCCAATGTACTTGGTCCTTGAAAGCTCTGGTAAGATCATCTCCTATCATGTGCATGGATTCGCTTACGGGTCGATTCTGCCGGCAATTGGGCACGGCCAATCCTGGGTATTGAAGATGTGTCAGCGCTCGAAGTTGATGGAGCCACCGGGAATATGATGGACCCGCGCTGCGCGCTGCGCGATGGAGGATGGTGGACCGCAGCAGGTCGGTGTCAAGGGCGTGATTCACTGTGGTCGTTTGCGTGCGACTCGGGCAGGAGGGGGGTGAGTGTGCCGTTACGCGTGTGAGACGACAGTAAAGGGGATGAGTCCGTCCAAGGTTGATTTCGACATGTCGCCTTACCAGGTTAGTGCACGAGTACAGAACCGATGAGAGACTCAACGAGATGTCCGAAAACCTTCGTAGACAGTTCCAGTTCCTCGACCGACCTCTTTGCGTGTCTTGCCATCTCCAACTACGGGCTCATTATTGGTTTCCTCCAGAGTATTCTTCGGCGTATCAACAGACACCTCAGGTGCGAAAAGGTGCAAGGGTTGGTACCACCTAGGCGCAAAACGAGAATGGATCGGATAGCTTCTTTTGCAAGGAGGGAGTTTGTTGCTGCATGGTCTTGGGACCCAGTGGTTATGTGGTTAAACGGACTAATTCCCCCGGGCCCAGCTGTACCCCTGCGCGGATGGTACAGGAATGGACCATGAAGACTCTGTGGAAAATGACAGAACAGAACAGGGGACGGTGGGAACGGTGCGTAAGCCCGTGATTGATCAGAAGGCCGACCGCCAATGGCGGGACACAGGCCAAGAAAGATACATCTAATATATTACGCTACGTTAGCCGCCGGCTGTACCAAGTAGTAGTACGCACAGCCGTGCTGCATCGCTTTCAGCTCTGCGGCTTGATCATTCAAGTTGATCAACTTACGATCCGCCTGCGCAGTGGCTTGCAGCGTCGCGACGAGCGAGCTCACCTCACCGTATCGGGATTCGGCCTGGGCCTGGCACGGCTTACTGTGCGGAGTGAATGGTTCGTGAGGCTGCCTCATGTGAGGGCGGGAAATGGCGGACGCACCGTGACTCAGTGCATCATATCACCACAGTGGGGACAGTACGAGGTTGCTCATCGCGGGCAAACGCGGGCAAACGCATGTCGGCGTGGTGCCGTCCAAGTTGTCGCATCAAGTTGTCGCGTTCTACTAACTTGCAACGCCGTAGACCAAATGCGCGAAGGCCCCACATTCACCTCGGTTCTAGTACATTATATTTCCCATAAAACTACACAAGTAACGCCAAGGATGGGTGGATTTAGTGAGACGTGTGTGTTCGCACACGACACTCCCAAGTTTCTTGCTCGGATTCACATCGCAGCTTGATCGTCAAACAGTCCTGACCAACAAATTTCCCGTCTATATTATATCTCTCTATCTCTCTAACCAAAAATACAATGATCCAAACGGTTCCCAACGCACAGTACCAGACTCGCGCGTGTGCACATTCAAAAAAGTTCAAGTTACCCTGAAGACATCACCCCTGCTCTGCACCCCACTCTGATATTGCTGCTCCAGGCCGAAACGTCGACAACGAACCCTTTTCTTGCACCAATACGATCGCACACGCGTACCCCCCAAGCGGTGGCACTGTCATCGCGGTCGGAGTTTGTCGACCACCCAACAACGGGTGTCGAGGTGACATCAACGACGAAGACACACCTCCTCCGGCGGCGTTTGGCGAGGTTGTGGTCGTGGTCATGGGCCGCACCGACACACCACTGGCAGGGCCCACGATATCGCTTGAACCTGCACCCGTGGCGACGGTGGTCGAAGAAATAAACCTGCTCCCGCCGATCGCACCAACCGGCGGTGTCGTCGACCCAACCGTAAACTCGACCCGAAACCGCACGTGTTTCTGCACGACCGCCCCACTGAGCCCATCGACGACCTCGTTCGTTCGACAGCGCAACACCCCAACAGGCCCAGACCCAGCTCCAGTGCCGAAAAGATGAGGGTTTGCGTGGTGCACATTCCCATCCACGTCGTCGACCGCGATCGTGACCCCCAATTGCTCCAGAATACGCCCCGTCTCCGCCCGCGTTACCACGAGATTGTTCGTTGAACAAAGCACGTACGTGTGCGCTCTCCAGTTGAACAAGTTGGAAACCACCCTTTGAACTCGCCCACCGGAGAAGACAAAATTGATGGCACCCCCGGTGGACTACTTGGCTGCGTCGGCGAACTCACCGCCGACCGTTTCGCGTTCAGCGTGCTCGGATTCAGATCGAGCGGTGGAACTACAAACGAAATTAAATCTAATTGAGAAACACCTCCTGACGTGTCACTCACCCTTGGGTTTCCGATCTCTTTCTCGCTCCTTACCGTCTCGCTTCAAGAATTCAACGCCATGCAGACTGTTCCGCAGTTCCTTCCCGACCTTTCCTGGGCCGCGTGGCTTAGCAAACTTGATCCCGCCAGAGGAATGTATAGGATCGTTCTCCTGAGGCGCGCCTCTGCCGTAATGTTCGCTGTTTTCCTTGTTTGCTTGATCCCTTTCAGACTGGTGAACGTCATCGGGTGGATTCGGTACGGCGAAATGTTGCGTCGGTGCTTGTGAATATCGCGATCGGTCAAGCTGGGGTAGCGTACCCTCTCGATAGACTTGGATGGTAGCAGTAGACCGTTCATCGGGGCTGCATGGATCGTTTCCGTAATATGAAAACATCGTGTCAAATCGACCAGGAGTTTGCGTCGGAGGATCCGCGTCTATCCTCGTATGTTGTTCCCGTAGACGCGTCGAACGTACTTCACCGAGGTCCATACGCCGTACAGCACTAGGAGGCGAACGAGAACTTCCATGACTAAGGATTGGCCCCACGGACTGAGGAGGATGGGACGGTACAGGGAACCACACAGTTGGGGCCATCATCTGCGTCGTCCTCGGAACAGGACCAAGAGAAAAAGGAGGAGTTCCAGGGATGTGCATCGGTTGGTACATCTGTTGATTGTGTGCGTGGTAGTTGTGCGAATCTTGAGCAATCCGTGGAGAGAGCATTGTCACAGTGGAAGATCGGGCCCGCGCCAGCTCAGCATGCGCACTGGGATGAGTCGTCGCGACAGGTTTGATGGTCATACTCTTATGGCGTGTCGGAATCTCGGAAACCGGCGATGATATGGGTCGAGATTTTTGAGGCCGAGGACCAACAGGAGACGGCGTTCGAGACCGAGACATGGAAGTCGGCGAAAGAGGATCCGTCATCAGAAGGATCGGAGAAGGCGACCGAGAGGGTGGCGGAGGCGCATCGCGACAAGTATGCAGCCGCCCATAGTAGATCGAAGTGTCAGGTTCAAGCCTGTTGGATCGCTTCGGAGGCGGCGACCCATATTGCTTGGTAACGACCTTTCCGGATAGACTGACCTGTCGTTCGTCAACGTCGAGAATGATACCGTGGTCTTTGAGTGTTTGTTCCCTGTATTGGTTCAATAGAAAGTAAAATGCTTTCGCGAGTGTACCCTCTCCTTGAGGGCTCAAGAGATCGGCTTTGATACCCAAGACGTCGGCGTGCTTTCCCCAGATGACGCACAGGGATTCTAATAGCTCTTCATCGATGTGGGCTTCGGATGCGAGTGGTTTTGCCAGTTCGGTGACGGTACGTAGATAATTCCAGGAGTCAACTTATTGAACCACGGGTGGGCCATGATTTCCGGGATCTAAAAGTGCTGTAAAAGTGTGAAAGATGAAATATGCCTTGATCCGCACCGTGATTCGTTGGTTGACGTCAACGACAAGCATCCGATTCAAGAGGTCCCTGGCCATAGGATCGACATACGCGGGGACCTCATACCTACCAGTCTTGACTTTAGCGAGCAGTGTTCGCTGCATGGTCTTGGGACCTGGTTATGTGGTTAAACGGACTAATTCCCCCGGGCCCAGCTGCACCCCTGCGCGGATGGTACAGGAATGGACCATGAAGACTCTGTGGAAAATGACAGAACAGAACAGGGGACGGTGGGAACGGTGCGTAAGCCCGTGATTGATCAGAAGGCCGACCGCCAATGGCGGGACACAGGCCAAGAAAGATACATATAACGAGATATGTAATCCCAAGATCCAAAGCCAGCAATGCATAACTACTGGACGTCGACCGAACTATTCGCCATCAACTCACTCAACGACGTCTCCGCCCGAATCTGAACCTGAATGAAACTGTCCGTTGCCACGCGTTTGTACTGTCCGCGCTTCTGCTAGACTCGCAGAAGCGCGCCAACTTGAAGGTCGCTGAAGCCGAACCAGGATTCGCAGCGCGCGCTCACCCAGATCAAACAGAGGATCGTCGCCAGAGAAGTCCTCGTCGAGCAGGGTACTGATCCACGGATGAACGAGAACGAGACGCTGCATCCCGAGCAAGTTGTCTTTGGTCTCGATGCGTGCCTCGTCGAGAATCGACGCCGTGGCACGATAAATGTGAAGGCTTGAGTCGGATTCAGGTGCCGTGAGATGGGCAAAATCAGTGAGGCGGAAGACCAGTCCAGGGAGTCGAAGTCGACCAGGCACGAAGGACAGTGATGGGAGGTCAAGAAGTCGTTCATATAGTGCAACGATGGGAGAGGCCCATCGGGAAATGATGACTGCAAGTCTGTGACCATCCGATTCATTTCGGCGGCCTCTATGGTTTGGGGAACATGCGGTGGCAGAATTTGGTCGTATACAGTGAAATCCGAGTCGGACGGGAGGTAGCTTTTGGTAGTGCTACCTGAGTCTCCAGTCCAAGAGAGAAGCGTGACATCATCCGACTGCGTCAGGATGTGCTCCGAGTCGAGGAGGCGACGGACTGATCGCTTGCCCTCGCCATATATGACCGGGAGTGTGACGTCAAAGATGCCAAACAACGAATACGCGATATCTTCTTCCCGCGTCGTCTCACGCTTCGAAGCGAGGTACAACTTCTCCCGCAAGCGGTCCAGCCCCGGTTCAATCGTGGCAAACTCGGTTGCCTGCTCCATCTCCGAGAGAATGATGGGGGATTCCTTGTGATTAAGGATGTCCAGACCGAGGTATGGCTTCCAATCCTCTGTATAAAATTGAATGACCCTTGAAGCAACGTACTCCTGGTATGTCCATCCACGAGTATTCCAGATGCTTTTCCACAGATCACCTTCTTGCTGCGACTCCGAGAGCACGCCAAGGAGATGGACGATCGTGAGTGCCGCACGACAGTACCACCGAAACATGGCAACGACAGAATCTTGTTGAACTCCCTTGTCTGTCTGATTGACGCAGCACGTATCACTCCAGAAATTGATGAGCTTCTCGATTATGTGGGATTTGGGTAGTCCATAGATTGAGATGTCCTCGACCATCTGGAATGTCGGCTTCGGAGGCTGCCACCTGTGCGAGAACATCACATATTGATAAAATTTCTCGACCTCTTGCTTGATGCGCGCATAGTCGAGACGATCATCGGTAGTCATTGCAGACCGAAGTTCATCGAAGATCGGTTGTTCTTCAAATGCAGCGGCTTGCTGTGTTTTACCACAGAGACGACCAGTGACGGTGTCGATGAGCACGCGGGGAATGTCACGGATGGTGTCATCGACGACCTTTCGGATGAATGGAGTCGTATCGAGATATCGACTTCGAAGCTCTGATATCAAAACGACGTAAATTTGTATTTCATGCGGGTTAGACCCAACAGACTCACCGCAAACTTGTGGGTCTACTGAATTCTTCATTATTGACAACATCATCTCGAAGGCACCGAATGCCTCCCTGTAGCGGCCCCATGATATACAACACGGAGCATTTTTTCCTATAACCTTTGTAGTTTGATGGGTCGTGCTCAATGGCCTGACAGACCATCACTACAATTAACTACACACAATGTACGAACCAATTCATACCTTGGTAACGCTGTTCCTCCTCCAATAAACTCGCTCGCGCCTCAGTGCAGCATTTAACAATGATATCGTCGATGTTCATCGGGTTGAGCGAGAGTGCGCTCGAGTAGTGTCCGATGGCCACACCATGATTGTTCAAGTTAGCCATGTCAGCTCGGTTCTCGAGTCTCCTGGCACAACGTAGTTGGAAATCTGGAGAAATTCTTAGATTGCTCTCTATGCCACCAGTGAAGTTACTCACCGAGTTCCCATTGCGGCCGATCATCCAGGATATGAGCCTCCCACAGATCGTTCTTCGTCTTTTGGAAGCATCTGATCGCATCTGTAACACGGTCGTCTTCTTCAAGAATATCACAGACTGCCCGATTAAGATGAAACTTTGGAGACATGAACTGAATGGTACGAATACTGTCAGGCACTTCTAAATGACCATGCAAACTACACCATACCTTGTCTGCCCCTCCCAATACCTCATCGACTGAATGAGAACGCAGTCCCATCCTCGCCCATCCCGCTAGTACGGTATCAGGAGGCAAGGAGGTGAGCGACAATATAGCAGAGTAGGCTTAGAACGCCTCGACGTGATTCTCCGCGATTGATTCGTCGTCCCCGATGGCGGGCCGAAGCCGTGGTAGGCATTGGATCCTGAAACCTGACAGCAGGGAGTAAATATACATATACATACTAACCAAATGATGCAGAGACTCTGACCTTCGAACCAGTTCATAATCAACTGATTGTGCTTCATAACCTCGCTCATAGTGTTGACGATCTCGAGAAGATATTGTGCAGCATCATATACGCGACCGCGGGCATACATAGCTTCACATACATGCTTCTTCTCGTGCACGCGCAGGGTGCATTGCGAAGCAAGCTGGTTAGTGAGCCCTTGGACGGTTTGCTCGAGATCGGCTATTTTTCGTCCTATAGATACAGAAAACGGTGTCAAAGAATTGTCAATCGGAATGATGATATACGTACCTGAGTCTGCTAGGGCCGTGATGGTTTCATTTAATTGAATGTCTGCATGTTGGGAGGGAAATGTCAACGAGGTGTGAGTGAAGAGAGACACACGCACTTGTGCTTTTATGCTGTGCGTGAAGGAACTGGTTGTCCTTGTCTGACGAAGCAAGCTGGTCACGTAGTCGTTGATTAATTTCCTCGATACTCGCGATGCTCGTTGCTGACGGTAATGAATAACAACACGGCGAAGTCAGCCGGCTAGTAGACACACCTTGAGTTGCGTTCCGAAAATCTAAGGCCTCCACCATGTCTCTGAGATCGATGTTTTCTGTCTTTAAGTGGCGGAGTTCTTCCAGTGGTTCCAAGAGAATCTATTTGACTCGAGTAAGTAATGTCATCTGATAAAGGTTGTGAAACTCACGTTGTTGCGGTAGTGTGAGGGAAGGATGTCCAAAGGATGTCGAAGGATGATTTTCTTGTCTGGAGCGACCGCTATGTCGTAGTTTGGTGAGATGGCCATGGGCGAGGTGAATTTGGAATGAGGGAGCGCATCTGCAAGTAGATGGCTGCACGATCGCGAACCTCGTCATCAACATCATCCAAGCACCTTGCAGGGATCAGGAGTCGTATAAAACGAAGATAAAGAAGACTAACCTGTTGAGCAAAACACCGAGGCTGTGACGCAGACCATCAATTGCATTGACACCAAACTCGGCCAGACTTGATACGGCAGGCGTGGAAAATTGGATTTTGCAACACCACGAGGTTGTAACATACCGAATAACTTCGTAGGTTGAGGAGGCTTTGGTCCCTGGACGCCGAGAAAATGAGGATACGGACGGAGACCTTCGTAAATTTGCAGTCTTCGATGAACTCACATAAGTGTGAAAGCGCCTGTTCTTTATTTCCGCATGATCGTGTCGAACGCCGGATAAAAAGGCGAGCATTGACGCGTGCTTGGAGGGAAATTCGATACAAAGGCGTCGATAACGATGACTTCAAAGTGACTCACTCAGAATTTCAAGTTGCTGGCCGCGCCGAATCCCGATCAGCAAATTCCAACTCAGCGCTCACAAGGCTGTACAGGAGACCTCTATACTAGGCGCTGTACGAACCGTGAGTCGAGTACATACATTGATTTCAAAGCTCTTTTTTCCACCCATTTATTATGTACACGATGTACACGATTGTAAATACAATACATAAAAATAAAATCAGCCCACGCGCGCCGTACAGACACACCGCACAAGCACACGCCGAGGACCGAAGTTGACGGAGAGGGAGAGACGAGGACGTTTACGGAGAGGTTGAGGTTGAGGTTGAGGTTGAGGGGACGGAGAGGAAGTCGAGGGCGTGTCCGCGTGTCTGTATGGACACGCTGCCCGGGGGAGAATAGGAGTGGGAGTGGGAGTGAAGATCGAGGGCGTGCCCGCGCGTCCGTACGCAGGAGATGGCGGGAGGTCGAGGAAGGGGGGGAGTGAGATTGACGGTGACGATGAGGCCGTGCCCGAGCGTCCGTACGCAGGAAAGGGCGGAAGGTCGAGAAATGGGCGATCGAGAGTTGGAGTATGGCCCGTGTCCATCCGGACACGCTGCACGAAGAGGGAGAGGGTGACGGTGAGGGTGACGGTGAGGGCGAGAGGTCGAGGAAGGAGCGAGGGGGGAAGGGACGAGGAGGATCTCAAAGTCGGGCAAGACGAGTGTGACGAGAAGAGGGTGGTGATCAAGTCGTTTTACAGCTGGCAGATCGTCGATGATGTCAGGGAGTGGAGGAGGGCGAGCAAGAAACAGAATAGCATGGATGAGCAGCTGAGGCAGCTCGAAGACGTTGGCGGGCTATTGTTCGGGCGGAGGAGATGATGGATGTTAGGTTCCTGGAGGTGATACGCTCGATCGCGATGGGTGCATGGTGACGTGAAGACGATCTTTTTAACGTGTATTTCTATCTTGGGCCGTACGCTTCACTGTTCGTGTTATCGCAGGTCTACTAACCGTTTTATGCTTGCGAGCCTTGTGATCAGTAGGATTTTAATCTGTGGATTTCCGTAGAAAATCGATGTATAAAACGTCGTGATTATGAGGTACAATTTCTTTGCTTTGGGGGAGAGTGTGCGCGCGTGTTCATACGGACACGCTACACGAAGAGGGAGAGGGAGAGGGGATCAAGGGAGGGGCCAGCAGGTCGAGGGTGACCGTGACGGCGTGCCCGCGCGTCCGTACGCAGGAGAGGGCGGGAAGTCAAGGAAGGGGCGAGGGGGATGTGTGAGAGTGCGCGCGCGTGTCCATATGGACACGCTGGGCGGGAAAGGGAGAGGGACCGAGGGAATCGGGAAATCGGCGGTATGCGGTAAAATTCAGTGAAGCGGGGGCACGACGAGACGGATGCTGAGTGACGGAGTTCAGAGCTCACCACGGGATGTGGTGGGATGACTGGACCTTGGTGGTGGACAGGGTGGGGTTGGGGCATATACGTAGGGACGGATGAGGATGAAGGGTGGGTTGTGGCATCCGGTCTCTATTCTGCATTGAGGTTGAATGGGGGTGAAACTGGGGTATTTGTGTCGTTGTAGCTGAAGGGTGAGGTTGGGGCATTTGATGCGCGCGCGGTTGGTCTGTCCGTGTCATACCGGAGACGGGGTGGGGTTTGGGCATCTGCGATGGTGGCGGGGCGGCTGTAGGCCGTAGGACTGGGACTGGAGCGGGGGCGGGCACTTGAGCAGCTGCAGCCGCGAGGGCGGGCCCATCTGCACGTCTATTATAGGACGGCGACGCCGGGCACGACGAGAGCTTGGGTGGTTTGTTATGCCACCATCGGGAAGAACCCTTGTGGGATGGCGAGGACGGGCTGTTGAGCGCCATAAGGCGGGCCATTAGGTAGGAAACACAGACTGGAGTTGTGGGGTCTGTGGCGCTCGGGGGTCAACGTTTCAACGCTTACGAAGCTCGCAGACGAAAGATACGCACCATGCGGTATTGAGATATTTGGGAACATGTCGTACTTTCCGCGTGTTAAGGCTTCTAACCCATTTCTGCTCTTTTTCGCCGTGAAGTTGTGTGTCCACTTGCTTAACGTCGAAGCCGCATCCGGGATCGGTCAACGTCGTAACTTGTAAGGCTCTGGCATAGGAAATGTTGCCAAGATGATCATCGATCCCATTCAAGGTGGTGCGTGACTGCCAGTAGTTGTGGGGTTCGGATGACACCACGCGAAGACTGTGACGCTATGTTCGTTCGATGCCGGTACCTCGAGGACGCCGGAAATGAAGCACAACCAAGTCGTCGAGGTTGAGTGCTGAGTGCTGGCAAGAGTAACAGCGTAACTTGTCTACATATATGGTTGACGGAACAAAATGGCTGCATTCATTACTCTACGACCACAGAAATATCAATTTTTTTTTTTTTTTCGAAATGTCAATCATGACGCGAGGTTCGACGTCTCCTCGCTGGGCTCCAAGACCGCGAATACGAGGGAGACCGCCTCCCTCCTCGCCCACCCCGGTGCGGAGGTGACCGGTGAATCCCTGCGAGGAGGACGCCTCTCGGACTCACGCGTACGTTCGAAATCGCGCGTCCCTCCCTGCGAAATCCCCAGATCTTCTGCCACGACCCCGTCCGCCACCGGAGGTGGTGGGTTCGAGTCACCAATGGCCTTCCCCCGCCCTCCGCCATCGCTCACGTGAGCAGGTGGGCCAGCGCGCCAGCCATTGGGCTGAAACTGTTTGGCAATCACGTCGCCTTGTATTGGAAGGAGGATCAACACACAAAGATAATCGCCAGGCACAAAAAGCAACTCCTCAAGTGCCTTCTCTTCTTTTTCATGTTCCGTTGGTTCACGATCTCGGCCGTCCCGGGTATCCTCCAACAAGCGGGGGGCAGTCAAATCGAATGTGCCGGTTCACCGAGGATATCGCGGTGCCGAGTTCTTTTGGGGAAAAACGGCCCTTGTTGCCAGCGGCATCTGCGTAAATCGCACGAAAAGCATACCGTGCGAGGGATGTCCGAATTCTGGGATCTGGGAAGCGGTCAGGACTTCGCATAGCGTGACGTTCCTTCCTGCAGGGCATGGGGTCAGGTGGGTATGGGCGTAGCAAAATATAGCGACAGACCAGGGAAATAGTTGCTCGTCGGTCGTTGGGAGCATCCCTTCTTCGAATAAAACCTGAGAGAGGCGATGGAACGTGCCCAGTTTGACAAACGCCCTGACCTGAGAAACGAGGCTGCATCTGTTATAATCACAGAGCGTGATGTGCACTAACTTTTTCCATCGAAACCAGCGGTTGGCCCGTAGGTGAAATTGGCTCGGTGTCGACTCCGAGACTTCGAGTAATATGAGACGCTGACGTAATAGTTATCGTGCTCATCACCGTGGTACAGCTCCCATGTTCGGTGATAGAATCGAATAATCTGGGGGGCGAGAAGTTCCTGCAATGTCTAGGCGCGAAACATCCATCGATTATGCTCGAGAAAGGAAGAATCACCAGATGGGCGGGCAAGGAGGACAAGGGTGAGTGCCGAATTGCTGTAACAGTCGTACATAGAACTGATTGACTTCTGGTACTTGTCTTTATCAGTTTTGTTGATGCAGCATGTATCGTCCCATGACCATCGATAATCCTGATAGCGATCCCGGACCGTCTCGCAGAACTTGCGTAACTTCTCGTATTGAGTGTCATAAACCGAGACTTTAGAGACGTCGTCGTACAATGGTTCGTTGTCTTCCCATGTATGAGACAACATGACGTAGAGGAAATACTTCTTCACAACTTCTTCGATCTTGCCCGTTATTGGTGTCATGAACTGGGACGAGACTAGCTCATAAAAGATGGGGTCCTCCTCGAATCTACGCCTCTGCATCTCCTGGTCATAAAGACGACCATCCTTGACGTCGATTAGGATAAACGGAGAATTCTTCAAAACGTCTTCCATCGTTGTTCTGATTTTCGTCAACGTCCCGAGGTAGCTCTTATTCAGCTCTACGGAATCCAATCATTATCAGGCCGCAAGACTAGTATGGTGGATATTTACCATCACTTTGTGGCTCCTTAATCTTAGAAGACAGATCCCTCAACACGGCGTAGGCTTTCTCGTAAAGATGCATCGCATGCAGCGCTATGTATTTCTTATGATATCCTGGGAAATGCAGTGGGTCTGCATGGGTGGCCTGGAAAAGTTGTTTTTGAGAAACATCTCGACAAACATGCGTCAGACATATTACCCATTCTGCGTCTATCAAGGCATCTTCCCATCTTCCCATTCTTCCTCTTACCTCGCTTCGGTTAGCAAGGAGACGAGCGATGCACTCAGGGCTCCGCCGCAGTGAGACCAGGCACTCTAAAACGGTCTTATCTTCCCCAGGGACCTCCGCCACACGTCCGTTCACGATATCTATTGAAAAAGTTTCATCGCAATATGCAGAAATGAGTTTGGCGGGACTGACCCGAGGGACACCAAGTGAGAAACAAAGCTTCAGTGTACCACGCAACTGCCTCATCATGCCTAGCACGACGGCTTGCTTCATCGCCGAACTCCTCTGATAGAATGGTAGATGTCAGATGGGGTGTAGTTCATTTGCACGTAGACTATCCCTCACCACTGAGCACGCCAAGTTTTGCAGTTACAGCTCCCAGATCCTCGTTGAGACCTTTGTCTTCCGCGGAAATGTAGTTGAGTACCTTTGGAAGGCAACCCGACTTGAACATAGCTTGGCATCGTAGTTCGTGAATATCAGAAATCAGACCACGGATGTCCCAATCGAATATCTTGCAACGCGTGTCATCGCAGGAAAACACTACTTCAAGTGACTTACCAGTGAAATGGTTCTCACTTCGGGAACGTGAAGAAGTGGACCTAGATCAGGAATTTCATCCAACAGTTCCAGTACTTTCTCGAAATCTTTTTTATTTATGTAGTGATCTGCGCGAAGGAAACGCTCTCGGGCCTACATTCATGGTGGTTAGTAATGCTGGCCACTTGTATAGAGCAGGAGCGTGAGCACTGCTGGTTGTGACGCTTTGGGTGCGGCAAGGATGCTGAGAGGGGATCAATTTGTCAATGTGACATGTAGTACGAAGAACAAGGCCTTCAAGCCTTCAAGCCTTGGGGGACGCTCACGCGAGGAATGCCATGAGCTGTCACAATTTTTTGGAACATTATGTCATTAGACATCTCAGTGTGGCACAGGAGAAAGTTACATACAGAATTCAACGAAAACTTCCGCAAGTCCCCTAACTCGGTTGTGATAGTATCAGAAGAGAACTGCTGTTGTATGGGGAGACTCTGGGTGGATCTGCTGGGAGTAGAAAATATGAAGGAAGTGGGTGAAATGATGAGAAGTCATGATATGATTCAATGTCAAGTTCCGTGTAACTGGGCTCAAGATGTACTTACCTACTAGCGATCATTGTCGGTACTTATCAAAAGGGAAAGGCGCTCGCACAAATTTAATGGATGGCGGACATTGAACAGGTCTTCGACGAATCGACGAAAAAATTTACCGGGCCTCACAATATTTAGAAGCTTCGATTCGAAGTTGTCGGCCACGATCAGCGCAATGGCACGTCATAATGGAATCGCATGTACCTGAACACACATTATGCGATATGCTCGGACATCCCCTACCAATCGAGAACGCAGGCTGCTCAGCGAGCCGGCAAAGCGCAATGACGGTGGTTAGTGGTCTCACTTGGTCTTCTGAACATATGTGGCCGTTTCTTAGCGCTTAGCACGAGACCAATCATTTCCCGAACGAACTTAGCCATGGAACGAACCTTGATGAATCATGATGAGGCTCTCATCATCCAGATACAAGTTCCGCACGTAGATATCGTGAGGCAGTCAACGTAGAACGCTCCGCCCTTAGTATGCGCAACATGTCGATACAGCTAGTAAGCATAACGACTTCCATTTTAAATGGCAACTGGTGGCATGGTCGTACACTAATTTCGATTCTCGCCTCCATCGCCTCATTCTATTATTTTCCATCCGTGGTAAACGTCTACTGCACCAACTGCTTGATCTTGGCGACGATCGCTGCAGGCAAACGTGAATCAACAACGGGAGGGGTTGATGTTCAAGGAAACGCTTACAATCGGGGCTGAGTCCTTGGTAGGGAATCTGCTCGGTGAGACCACCGCAGCCCTCCTTGATGGTGCCCATGTAGGCGTAGCGGGGAGTAAGGCGGCGCTCAAGCAACCACGTGCCGAACTTGGAGCCAAGCTGAGGGACGAGGATGGAGATGAACACGGATGAATGGTCGACAAAGAAACAATACGTACACCAGTCTTCTGGTTGAGCGACTCGACGACTAAGACGAAGGGACTCGCGCCGATCTTCTTGATGGTCTAGCAGAGAAAGCATTCGTATACCCGTCGTTGCATGATGAACGACTCTTCTCACCTGTTCGTCAACGATGTTGAGCGTAGGCTTGTTGATCAAGCCGACGTTCAAGCCTTGCCGACGGCATCGCAGCACGGCATCCCAGGAACGGTACAACATCTCCCCGAATGACACGACGTACCCGTCAGTACCTTCTACGATCGTCTCGTCCTTTCCAGGCTCGAACTTGTAGTCACCATCGAAGTACTTGGTTCCGTCCTCCTTGATGATGTAAGGAACCTTTGAACGCGTAGAGAAGATGAAGCGGATGCCCCGTTCAAAGAATACCCGTTGCACGACAGCGATCATTTGCAATGGGTCAGCTGGGAAGTACAGCCAAGATTGAACATCCGAGAGACCGTTGTCGGCGAAGAACGAGTTGACACCAAAGTGGCAAGTGTTGTCAGCCATTTCATCAACTAAACGAGCAAGACATGTCAGATGAAGAAAGTTACTCTTCGCAAGACCGCATATAGTTACCTCCAGAGTGGGAGAAGTGGGAGAGGACATTGCAGTTGTTCAACCGTGCCATGGTGATCTCGGAGATGATCATCTCGAGGAATGCAGAGAAGGTGGAGAAAACGCCAAACTTTTCGGGATCGAACCCGAAGCCTGCGGCAGCAGCAAAGTTACCGCGCTCCATGATACCAGATGGGATGAACACTTCTGGATGTTTCTGGTGGATCACCTTGAGACCGGTCGATCCCTCCAAGTCACCTGGCATACAGTTAAGCTCGTAGATCCATAGTGACACAGACATCGCTCACTGTCAATGACCATGACCTTCTTAGCGGCTTCCTCTTTCGAAAGCTTATCGAGCACCAAGTTGACCGCCTCGCCGAAAACAGTACGGTTAGCACCCGTCTCCTTAGTGCATCCAATGAAGGAGTAAGCGACCGAAGAAGGTTTGATGCTGCCCAAGATTCCCGAAACGACGGAGTCGGGGTGTCCACGTAAGGTGAGGTATTTGGTCGCAGCCTTGACCGGAATAACATCGTGTCCATGTGTGGTTCCCTGGATGTCCGTGATACCAGGAGCCATCAGGCGCTTAGCGATAACTGTGGGAATGTGAAGTGATATTCTGGGAGAAATGATCGAGATCAATACGTACCGGCAGCGGGGCCATCGTGGGTGACGACGGATGCGATCGCACCCCAGAGAGCATCGAGATCCTCACCCTGGACGGTGTGAACCTTGAGACCATGGCCTTCGAGGGTCTTTTGCACGTCGTATCCCTTGAGATATTGGGATGGATGGCCAGAAATGGTGACGTCATTGTCGTCGATCAAGAGCTTGATGTTCAAGTTCTGAGCAACGGCGAGACGAGCAGCTTCTGCATCGTTACCCTCCTGTTGTGAACCATCGGATCCGAGACAAAAGACAACCTTGTCTGTTCGCGAGTGCGACACCGTTCACGTGTGGCCACATGTGCCCGAGACGGCCAGAAGAGAACTTGACACCGGGTGTGAAGTCAAGTTCGGGGTGGCCAGGGAGGTGGGAGTAGGCTGCACGGTAGTGCAAAAGTTTTTCCGGAGGGATGGAGCCCTCGAGAGCGGAGAGGAGATATTGAGTCGCGACACGGTGGCCTGTCAATCAAGGTAATCAGACAGTATAGGGGTACACGGGGCGTGTATGCGTACCGGCCTCGTCGAAGAGGATCGGAAGATATTTGTTCGAGTGCTCGAACAAGGCGAGCGCAATGCAAACTTCGGGGACGGTGTCAAAGGCACCACCTGTGCGATGGGTTGAGCAGGCGGAGATCAAGATAGGAGAGATTGCCGACCTGTGTGTCCGCTCACACCACGCGCGGCACCTGTGGCGGTAAAATAGACGATGGCATCACGACAGAGCTGGATGTTTTCCTGGAGGATGGACTTTTCGAGTGAAGAGAGGACGGGTTTTGCGGGGTCGAGCGTCAATCTAGAAATCGGTCGTGGTCAAGAGATGTCGGACAAACAAGGGAAAGGGCTACTTTTTGTATTTCTTGAGATCGATGGGGAATTTCCTCAGAGGGTCACTGCGATCGTATCTGAGGGTGTCAAGGGAGGATTTGAGGGTGTCAGCATTTCCGCCATCTCCACCTTTTATCGACCTCGGCCCGTGCGAATTTCATTTGCTACACAGCAGACAAAACGGTAGCATTGCCACGAACCACGCCCGGCCGTTTGAGAATGCGCCGATATCTATCTCGAGTTGCGTCACTAGACGTACCTTAACCAGTCGAAATAATTCAAGATTAGGCAAGTCGATGGGAGGGTCTTCAGGAATGGCGATATACTAGGCACGTAGTGTTCAATAACTACATAATATTCCGGATGGTGCAACTCACCTTGATGGATTGAACGAAGTCCTTGACACCGTTGTCGTCACAGTGACGAAGTGCAGATTCGAATACATTCAACGCCACACCCTTCATTTCTCGCTGCCCACGGTAAGTGGCAAGACCCTTCGCGACGTATGCGATCAACGGTATTGGACCATCGCCTGACTGTAGGTACGTCTGAGTCAGTAACTACACCCGCACTCCCAAGAATAGTAGATTACCATTGCCGCTTCAGCATCCCTTAGCGCTCCATCCCAGTCTTTCCGCCGGGCGCGAACAAGAGCAAGGTTAGCGTGTTGATGCCGAATAAAACGTCGTTGAGAAACATGCTCTTCGACGTCCTTTGATAAAAATTTCTCGGCCAGTTCTAGATTTCCACTTTTCCACGCTTCATGCACTGCGTTACTGACATACGTAAACTGTACGCGAGGAGTGACGCTATGGGTGAGTAAAGCCGAGACCTGACCAAAAATACGTGACCTACAGGCTCCCGTTGTTTTGTCAGCAGAGAGAGATGCTGAGACGAAGAATCAGAATATTGCATTGATCGATATTTTGTAAACTTACGCAGCATGCGGGGAGCTCATCGATGACGGACGACAGAGTCCAGATACCAACCTTGCCCTGCTCTCCATCCACGGTGGCAAGACGAACATTATCTGGCGAAACGCTGGCTAAATTCACCCTATCACAAGAGCGTAGGCGTGTAGGGGAAGCAAGGTCTGACATGTCCCACACATCAATGCCACCACTAGTATTACGTCCTGACGATGCAGAAACGAGTACTCGATCATTCAGTGTAATGCAAAGAGTGGTCACGGGGCCTGTGGAAGGTGCTTGCCATTCTGCGAGATGAGATTGGGTTACAACATCGAAGCACCTGATAGAACCATATAATGCCCCAGCAAACAGCCGTCGACTATCAGCAGACCAAGCGAGCGAGTACATTTCATCGACCGGTACGGACCATAGTTGAGCCCCGCTGCGACTGTGCCAGATGCGAATCGAGCGGTCATCCGAGCGAACTAGATGGTGAGCAGATGCGATGTGATCACCCATTGGTGAAAACTTGACCGACCAAACCGGAGATGAGTTTTCGTTTTTTGGGGGACTGAGGAGTTTCGACTTTCTCTTCTGCATGCACCAGACGACTACATGCCCGTCTTCCGATCCGCTCGCAACGCGCAATGAGTCCGAGTATACATCTAGCGCCGTGATTTTCCATTTCTTCGTCGAGGCTTGCAACTCCTCAACCTTCTGGATTGATATCTTCGTGACCTGCCAAAATATCATATTTCCATATTTATCCCCGCTGATAATGTATCTTCCGTCCTTGGAAGCAGCTACAGAGGTTATCGCAGCACCATTGTCATGTTCGATTAGCGACTCCATCTTCGTAAGTCGGTCATTCTCCGCGTCCCAGATGAGAATTTCGTGGTTATTGTTTCGAGAAGAGCTCGTTACGAGTCTTCCATCAGCAAGAAATGCCAAGGACGATATCTGGTCCGAATCGATACTGCATATAATTCCCGACGAATCTTCAGTTTTGAATGAGTCAACAATCATGATAATGTGCATGAAATAACCATCTACTTGCCCTGGGGCCACGTCTCGGTGGAATTTCCTTGTTCTTCATCGTATATTACATCGCTCTGGATTGCACGAGGCTGGGACGTTGCTGATTCATGGTAAATGCGAGCTCACTCGTCTTTTTCTTGACAACTGAGACTTACCCTTCAGTCGCATTTGTAAATATAGACGTCTTAACCGGCAAGCATTGGGCTTGAAGGGCAAAGAGAAAGGCTGATTGGATAAGACAGATGGGGCGAGAGAATGACGCCAGTGGAGAGTCAGAAAGGCTGGCTGATAAGAACGATTATTAGCCTACATACTAGACTAAGGCTACCAACAAGACTGACTTCAAGTTAGGGTTCCTCGAATAGAGTAGCCACCGCACTGCGGGGCAGTACACCGCGCACTACGGTCGTGTGTGTGCTTCGTGCCCTGGCTTCTTGTCACATGAGTATAAATGACCTAGGAGGCAAATGGCCGTTGGCCAAGTGCCGGATTCCTTCAAGGGACAAGTGAATTGCGTCACTGCGTGAGGAGAGGGTATAGGGTAAAAAGGGTCCAGTGCTTGACGAGGTGAACCAACTTGGTCCCTTTGGTTCTGTGGCGGTTTCGATTTCACATACACGATAACAAAAACAGGATTCCTCGTTGTGATCGCGAAGTTGTGGCAGGGTTCAGAAGACACAGAATTCCCACGGCTTGCTTTTCGCCCAGGATGAGCCCAGGCCAAGCCTCAGGCCTTCATGAGGGGCCGCGGTCTCAGCCGCAGTGACTCGCTGACAAGTAACCCAGCTTTTAATGATCCTGATTCTCTCAGACGAGGAGGAGGAGGAGGCTGTCGGACTGAGCACACGTCGTTGCAGATTGGCGGCAAATGGCATCATAAAGAGTGAGATACGCACAATTTACTTAATAATATTCATTGACTGATACGGTAAAAAATTCCTACGGACGCGTTTGCAGCTGACAAAACCCTCCCTCCACTTCGTGGGAGTCGGGGATTGCCCAAAGGGATACTTTTCAATAGTGTCGGCGGACCCTACGTCTAAATACCCCCAATCCCACATTGACTTTCGTGTTGATAGGGCCATAAAAGTTCCAAGAGTTGATAGTTAACTCGGGATAGCCTTCGTCCTGGCGCATACGGCGACGATGCGCGTGGCCATGTCGTCAAGATGGGCCATAGCCTGAGAGATGGTGTTGTTTTGTACGAACACCGTCAAATTTTCACCAAAGTAGCTGTGGTCATCTAATAAAATGGACATAAGCAAATGAACTAGGATTATAGCTGAGTTGCACTGACGTCAAGGCCCGCAACAGCCGATAGAGTCTCCGTAGTTGCAAACCAATCCGATTGGACGACTTTGAAGATCGTCTCAGCACACGGCTCGAAACTTGATGTAAGAATATTCTCACAGCCCTGGAATCCATCTTGAGAATGTCGTTCAAAGTCTTGTTGTTGTTACAGGCATGAGTGTAGTTGACGAGGTCTTGGTGCGAAGTTAGGGAATGACATACATTGAGGCGAATGCCACTGACCATAGCTACACATGACCGACGAAGCGCCAGCCATCACAGAGCGTAAGAATGGATGCGCATATATTTCATGCTGGGTCCTGTCATCGACATTGGAGACTTCGGCATCGTCATGATTCTGGAGCGAGGATTAGCGCCAAATATTTTTGCTTCATCATCAATACGTACGTGCAACCGCGCCGCTTCGAGCCAAACGTCTTTGCTCGTCGGACACTGCTCACATCCTGTTTTGACCAGGCTTGCTCTTCTTACAACTCGGTCTTGAATTACAATGACTGGTCACGACTTGTCTGCATCGTAACCTGCGCAAGGTCGTCAGTGACTTGAATATATTCTTCGGAATTTACACGTATACCTTGATGTATCTGCATCCAAGACGGTGGCCCAGACCAAGCAGTTCGGCTGCGTTCGTCGTGACAAACGCAAGGACCAAACAGATATGAATAAAGGTCTAAATGGCCCCATACCACGCGGTAAATGGTTGGAAGTGCGGATAGTATGTAAGGGTCCTACGATTGATGGGCCTTGCGCTTTCATGCTGCCATGGAAACGGATATAGGTCACGCAGATGCCGAACCGCGTCATGAGGCGGCGGAAGATATCATGTTGGAAAGCCACGGCACCGCTGGATACAGCCATGCAAGCCAGTAGAGTAAACAGAGGGCAGAAGATAACCGAGGCATAGGGGAGACCACCTTGCAAATATTTTCGGTGCGCTACCGACGATGGCCAAACCATCTGACAATCGAGTCAGGCACTCTAATCAAGGAATAGACCAAACCTCACAGAGAGCACGCGAGGACGTGTGGAGATCACTGGATGCGGCTGACCATGCAGAAGTCAATAGACAGACATTGATGATCTGTCGCTCAATGACTACCTGCGGTGATTCAGGTGGTGTTATTACATACCGACTCAAGGAGATATTTAATTCCAGCACTCTGTATTGCTATAGCGAATAGCGAAGCCGCGGTGCCGCTTGCAAGCAACAGTTGCAGGTTGTTGGAAGGGACGAGTAGATCGATCACGAAAGTGCCAAGAATACAAAACAAGAGAATACGGACATATACACGGCGAATTGCCCTGAAAGGATTACGACGAGGGTTCTTAGTCTCTGCAGCTGCGATCTGGGAAAGTGGATAGATAGACGGGACGGGAATTGAGCGATCCAACTTACAGCAACGATCTCAGTGCCAATGAAGAAGAAAGCGGCGCTCTGAAGGCCACCACTTTCATGCCCCTGCTCCGAGGTCGTTCAGGATGCGGGGTGCGAATTCGTAATACTGCCTGCCTCACGCATGTACCTGACGACCATCAGTTCTGAAGGTCATGCCCTGTTAGAGAAGCCTGACTTGCAGACGATGCAAACATTGCAACATCAGCAAGATGTTATGTTCTACAAAGGATGATCAGTCTCCAATTCATGATACGGTGACTGACCCACCGATGACAATAGGCCCGCTTCAGGACGTCGGGAATGCTTGCCGAGAAAAGAGGTCGAGAGAATGGTAGGTTTTGACTTCGGGCGTCAATTAAACTGAAAATCTCATGAGTTTGAGGATGCGCGTGTCAAAGTAGACTTGCCCTTCGGTCAGGCAGATATATGATGACTGTATACGATAAACATATAATTCCTGCGTACGAAGAAGTATGCCTTGGAGATTTGTTCCAGGATCTACTAGTATGATGCATCTTCATGGCGTCAGTTGAAATCGTCTATATATGCGCTGGAAGGTTTCTGGATTCACTCACAATTTTTCCCCCATTAGATCATTTTCCGAACGGTTCTCTGCATTTCTCTTCGACAACGAAAACATATCTCCAAAAGGTACTATCCAGAGTTGTCTGGGGTCCCTTTCACTGGATGATCGAGTGTCGTACAGATCCTTGGTCATCACGGCGAATGTCCCGTACTAGGATGTTAACATGAGCGACAGTGCGTGTGGTGCATCGTAAGCAATAGAAAATGCGACACGATACTTACAACTGAGAGGAAGGAGCGACCAATCGCGTGAAAGACCTCGTTGGATGTATCTTCGGGATGAAGACACCGGGGACGGGAAAGACGGGGAAGCAAGAATCTGGTGCAAGGGGGGAACATGGCGTGCGGTGGGGACAGGGACGTGGTAAATTTCAAAATAATCTTCATCGTCTTCATCACTTGGCGTAGCCAACAACGAAGTGGGACCGGAAGAATGCGTACGATATAGGTTAGACACAGTAGTACTGGCGTGCAACCTAGGCGGATTGGCCAAGTTTCCTTCAATCGTCGCTTGTGCTTGGTTACGCAAATCCGAAATGGACATCTCCTCGGCAAGTTCACGGTGTGCCATCTTCCCACTCAACGTCCTCGTGCTCTTCTTCGTCCTCGTTCCAGTCGGCAGGCGACGACGATGCAAAGAGAGCGCTGGCGTAAACACGACATGTATCGTGCCTGGACGTGAATGGTTCCCAGCAGAGAGACCAGGAGTCGGGGAAGCGGGAGTGAGTGGTGAGAACCAGTGCGGGAAGAGATCACGAACGCGCTCGATGTCCTTCTGGAGCTCTTGCGGGGTCGCATGGGGTAGTGCCAAAAGCCTGAGAATGTTTGAGTGACGCGTGATCTCGTTGAATCTTGCTGTACGGCACAGAGGAAATAACCCAAATTTAGGTTTGAGTTGACAAGTCACTCTAAGCGTGACTCGACTGGTCACTTGTGTGACAGGCAGTTGCAACTAGCCCAACGCCGGATTCTTTGTCTGCTTGGGCAGAGAACGGGTCTGATTATGGCCCGGGGTTGTTTGTTGCTAGTATAATAATGTCAATCCCGGAAACGAGAGCACCAATGGAAACAGAGGTATTCATACTAATAAATTTGTACGTAGTTACAGGATTTGGCTGTTGCTCTGAATGACTCGGAGCATCACAATTACTACTAAATGCTAGAATTCGTATCCATTGAGAGGACCCACGTCGAAATCCTCCCATCCGTCGAAATCAACATAATCTTCTAAGGCGGACTCTGCCTCAGACTCCGAGTCAGACCGAACACTTGTGCCAACATCACCCAACTCCAACTCGGGATCAGTCAGGTCTTCCGAGTCAGACTCGGTGGTGTGAGCTTCCATACTCATGTTGTGTTTGCTTGGTTGTGACCGCTGAGGGGACTGACTTGAAGCAGTGTGGGTCTCCATCGAGTCCGAATGAATTGAAGTCGTTGACGTTCCATCGGCATGTGAATAAGTGTGACCAATGCCATCTCCCCAATGAAACCGCATGACCATATCACGATCAGCGAAACTAAAATGTATTTAGTAGGTCCACTTGAAGCGATGCAAATCAAGCTCGAACCTACCGATTGATATAATAGTGTTTCCAATCATCTCCATCTTCCGCGCAACGAGATATTGCAACCCTATCGGGATGCAGTGGGCCATCATCGAAAGCAGGGACGACATGGCAACCCCTGAGCACATCTCCTGGGTCCACGAAACTATATGCATCCTGGTCAGCCATTGGCACAAACCTGACGGTATCTAGAGCACATTGCTCCCATCCTATGGCTGTGGTACAATCCTGCAGGATTTCAAACCACCTTACCCACAAGAACTCGATCCGGCGTGACCGAAAGTCCGTTGACCCAGGACCAGTGTACATGACATTGGCATGAAAAATACCCAACACCCGTGCATATTTGAACGGGTGATTGTTGTCATCTCGGTCAGACAATAACATGATGTCGCGATGATCCGTCCGGGGGTTGATGGTATCGTATTCCCGTTGAAGGTCGTACGAGGTGTAGTTGATCCGAAGTAAACGATGGCGATAAATCTTGTTTCCGGTGAACAGTACATGGTTCAATTGTGATAGGTAGCGTGTGTGGACTTCCGAAAGGTCCGTGGCCTGATTGACTGCGTCAAGGAATGCAGCATATTCCGGAGCCCCCTGCTGGTGGATGGCTGCTATGCGGGGGAGAATGTGAACCTTGAGCCTCAAAACAAAATCCTAGACCAAGTATTCTATGGGTTCAGTGATCCACCGTGTGACAAATATGAATTCACTGACCGTAGTGACAGGATCCCCGATGTTACTTTGGACAAATCTTGAGAGTTCTTCAGGGAAGTTTTGGGAGCGACCGATGATATGGTGTTCCTCAGGATTGTTTGATACTGAATCCGTGAGATTAAGGGCATCCCGTCTCATGCGAATCCATCGAATCCGAGCTTGCCGCCGCTCGATTGAGGCCAGCTGCGGCACGTAAGCTTTTCGGTTGGTTCTGGTGAACCGACCTTTACTTGTGCGGTGTTCGAGTTCCCCCTACGTGAATAGTTTATTCCGGTACCAGGAGAGTTCAAGTTCTAGTGGCACATACGGATTGGGTTGAGTATGAATCCGTCGTCCCATACATTCTAATCTGGGACGGATAATCAGCTAGTGAATGGAGCTTGTAGGTTTTGAGGTTCAGGGACTTGGGTTGTCGTGTCTGGGAATGCGGATTGGTTCCTTGTAATCGGTTTGATCTTCCTTGATTTTGTTGCGCTTGCCGTCGGATTCGAGCTGCGCTTTCACGATGCAACTCCTTCGTTGCAAAGTTCGGACATGTATCAGACGAGAAGCAACGGACACGGTCACCAAGGTCTTTCGTCACTTCCTGAAAAACATCGAGTGTTTTGTCGGTGTGCAGACGAAGCTTGGCGAGGCCGTGCCAGTGACAAAGGACAAAAAGGAGGTGCAGGACCTGCGCATTGTAAGGATCTGGTAGCAGCCCTGCAAAAACTGGAATAGAACACTTTGCGGACATTCCAATCAAAAAAGACCTAGAAAGTAAAACGGAACACTGACCTGCAGTACATCTTCAAAATCGCGCGCAGCGAATCGTTTCATCTCCGAGACATTCCTGTGGAAACGCCGAATGGTGTCGCGACCAAAGGTCGGTACCAGACGAAACCTTTACCTGGTGATTAGATTTTTGTCGATATTAGTCATGGAAAATTCTCACCGGCGATCAAGTTCAGCCAGCGTGGGCCCCTTTAAACTATCTACCATACGAAGTAAGTGGACAAAAATCGCCTTCCAAACGCCCAGCTCGAATTCATGTAGCAGGTCGACAACTAACATGAGAAAAAAGTCAAAACCATGCTGACCAAGCCTTTCAGAGAATGCGTTCTAGACGATGAGGGTCATGACGGACTTCTTCAATGCATAGTAGCCTAAGAACACGTACCATAGTTGGAACTAGAGACTCCGGCTTGAGAAGGGCTTCTACCTGAGGAGTGTTGATCACATAGTGTTCCTCGTAAATTAACCGGCGAGCAGAAGATATCTTGGAGCGTCTTTCCACTGTGTCGTGGCGAGATAAAGAACTACGTTGCAACATGTCATTTCTAGTTGCTACATTGTGTACTTTCTCCATGGGAATAAGGCATCGCGGACAGGGGCAACCGCCAAGGTTGCGGATGTTGGCTATAAGTACCCTATGGGCTCGATGAGCTCCATCATAAGTTCAACAAAAATAGGCTCGTACTTTTCGGGGTAGTCCGCTGAATATGTAAATATACGAGGGAAGAGTCGTCTCTTGATACCGTCTCCACACATAAGCACCATCCCGTGTTCGTATGCTTGGAGAAATTCATCATCCAAGACATCATTCCATTGAGCATGAAATAGCTCTCTGTGGCAATGAGTGAATAAATGATCGCCCGGGACCTTATCACCTCCAGTATGTTCCGTTACAAAATCTTTGAACTCGTCAGGAAGCTGGTATTTTCGGAACACAATTAGAACTTAATTTTGACAGCCAATGATACGTACCGTCTGAAAATATGCTGCGTGTGAGCAAAGTTTTGCACTTGGTGCGCATCGCTGGTATTTCGACTCATTTCCGAAATAAATATATAGAGGCCACAGTTTGGCGTCTCCGAAAGTCGTAAGCTGGGTAGCATCGGACCAAAGCATCAGCGCCACGATTCGTCGAGGCAAGGCACAGTCACTAGAAGGATCCGGAGGTCTGTCTTGCAGTTGACGGTGTTCCGTAACAAATGCTTCAGAATTGAATAGTTCGCCGTAGATACCCATGTCGGTTTCCATGCGTGGATGCTTCCATCGTAGGAGGAAAGGCTCGAATCGGAAGGATCTGCAGCGGGAAGGATCAGAGAGTGCTTCACGAATTATTGAAAGCAGAGATCGGCGATAAAATTTAGACATGGTATAGTCTCTTGGGCCCGGATGTAGTGAGCGCCGGGGAAACGGAACAGAGATGGTGATTCTTCGTTGCATCCAACCATCACCCTCTGGTAACCAGTCTCCTGAGTCAGCCTCCCCATGACTTGAAGGTGCGGTGTGAGAGATGCTATGGATACCATAGAGGCCAAGTTCGCGGTCAATCGCGGTCCAATTGGTTTGGCGTAAATCTTCAGGCTGGAAATCTGGACTCGCGATGATCTGGACGAGGCCCTCAAAGCCCTTTTTGGACTTATTGACTCCAGAGTTCCAGTACCAATCCCCGATACGCCATGAATTTTCATTCGGGTAGGGATGGAAAGGATTTCCCCGGTTGGATGGTGGAGACCTCGCAACAAGTTCGACAGGGACTGGGTCTACTATCCCAAGTCCTGGAAACAGGTCACCCATACTTTGGTATTCAGGATCATGAATGGGGATTGAACCTTCATCATACAAACGAAATAGACCAAACGAATTCGGTTGACTGACCAAGACGGAATGACGCGGCTTTGACGATTGAGCGATTTTAGTGGCCAAGCAGGATGCAGCTGCTGAAGAGCCTGGGTCACTGGCAAGGTCTAGTGGTACGTCATGGTTTACTTCGGGTGGGGGCCGTGGGGCCACTGTGGTTTGCGGAAGTAACGGTAGAGGAGGCTCTGGGAGCATGTCTTGAAACCGCTTTGGAAGCCGGTTAACTCGCCGCCCCCTGCGAACAGACAGGGGCAATGAATCGTGATCATCCTGAGTTTACATTCATGTCCATTACTGACAAAGAGGAGGGTACATGTACGCACTACGTCTTCTGAGTCCAGATCAACCGTGCGGGCTTCCTTCTGATATCGAGCCTGAGTTCCGGGCGCAGATGAGTCCACTGCCGGTAAGTCTGATTCCGACATTGAAAACATGAGCTGTTATCTGAGCCTGAGACCATGGAACGCACCGCCAATGGCCAGAACCGTAACCTCGGGCTGATTTAAGTCCTGCCTGAGAGCCTCCAGTGGCTCAGATGGATTGCCATCTTGCAAACGGCGCCTTTTTGCCTGATAGACTTCTTTTGCCTGTCTGAGTGCGGTGGCCAACCGTTTCTTGCCCCTCTTGCAATTTTTCTTATGTCTGGTAAACGCCCCAGCATTGTCGAAAACGTGTCCGCAGATGCATGTTTGATTGGAGCTTGGGAACATGAATTTGGTTTTCAGGAAGTGGAGTCTGTGTGACACTGGGTGCTCCGAGTCTGCTAACAATACCGTGTCGTCACAACGACTGTGTCTCAGCGTATAAGGCGCATTGATCTCAGGCTGGACACACGCTCATTTAATCTGCGTTCTGCTGTACTCCGATGCAGTCTGCATCTGCTTACGAATGCGAAAAAAAACTGCTTTATTACATTCAGCTATCATTACATCCTCCTTAAACTCCTTCAAACTTTGAGCCTGTTCTGGATGTGCTCTAGATGAACCTATATGATCTGTCCACGGCTAGTGCGCTGTATTCCTAGTGCGCGTCGTGTGATTCGGAGAGGTGGTAAATGCGTGAGATTGAAGGAGGAGATTTCGTTAGTGTTGTTGCCCGTATTCAAGTTGTCGGTTCCGAGACACGACGAGCGGCCGTCTCGTGTCATTGGTGAGTGCTTTTTCGTCTTGTTGATTTGGTGTTGATGCAAATATGAGGCGGCGTTTTAGCTACGATTCCAACGTGGGAGATGTGATCGAAGCATTACTAATGGACTGTGCGACGAACTGCCGCTGAGTCGGAACTACTAAGCGGTGACCTTGAAGCAAATGACAGGGTTTCTCGGTGGCTGTCACCGGTGCATTCAAGTTTGTGTCGTGGGGACATGTCCAAGTTGTGCATGTTGTTGGCGTCTTTGGTGCGGTATAGTGTCTTGACCAACTTTGTGTCACAGGGGGCTTCAGGAGGCTGAGATGCATTTATAGACTTTATAGTATGTAGTAGACTTGGACTTGGTAGAACTCCGAGTCACTGGCAGTAGACCCCAAAGTGCTATATATAGAGTACGAGGCAAAATTACTATATAAACTGGGTTGCTAGTATCAGATTTTTTTTGGAAGACTTGGTAGACCCCCATGATCCATCATCTTGACTTACTACAAGTTCACAATACTTTTCTTTTGCCTATCCACTCCAAACTTCCGTCATTATACCCAGCCCCAGAACGAAGGAGCTCATTGAAGGGTCAAGCAAGCCTTGCCACCCATCATACCAAGTGAAATATACCTCAATGTAATTGATTTACTTGTACCACCCAGAATACTGGATCTAGCTCCAAACCAGCTGAAGCATAAACTCTTCAGCTGGTTTGGAGCCAGATCCAGTATTCTGGGTAGCACAAGTAGGTCAATTACATTGAGGTATATTTTGCTTGGTATGTTACCAGTGCACCTGGTCCCCTTTATCACTGACATCGTCAACTCGACAACCTCAGGCTCTTTGCCAACATTTGCCTTCCATGCTGCTGCTGGACCACGCATGTATGACTCTGTAGAGCTTTCTGGACCTCCTTCCTGCTACTGCCAGTGAGTGTGAAAATTACTGCATAGTAGCACTCTGTAGTCTCTATAGGAAATGAGTTGCTACTACTACCAGGTTTTTTTTTTACAGATGTAGCTGCCTTCCTTAGATACAGTACCTAGTGCTGAATTTCACACAGATTATATATATACACTTCAAGTTGAGAGAGACCTGGTATGGCAGCCTGAGAGATGTATACTGTAATAGTGTACTACGTGCACTGCGTCCATGTCTTATTTCAAGATAGTCAAGCCCATCTGGATCCAGATACTCTCAGGCATCTTTGTCACACATCCGAGTCACACACCCCTTTTCGAATCTAAGGCTATTGCACCTTCCTGTTGTGAATGATGAAGTCATCCCTCTCTCATGGCATGTGGCTGTCCCGAATCTGAGGGACATCACCCTCTCCATTTCGACGTCAGCAGGAGTTTATGCGATCGCTCTCGTCAAGCTCTCTTGCCATATATCCGTCTGTTTTCCTGGAGGGCGGTCTTTAGCTGCCTTTAGCGACATTATGAATCAGCACATTCGCCACTGGACATGCGGTCACATGCCTTCTTCAAGTTGGACTGCCTCGACATGAGCTTGGACGTCGACACGTTATTTCATCTCTCCCGCACGCGTTCTTTGATCCGACTTTCGTTTACGCTGGGCTTTGCATCGATCGATCAAATCGAAACGTTCAACGATGTATTCGCGTTTCCTGCGCTGAAGTCCATGGTTTTGAAAATCAGATCGATGGTCTCCGATTTCAAGCTCTTTACCTACTTGCGACTCCCAGCACTTGAAGAGTACCCATGTATTACATTGGCATGTTTCCCTCGAATGACATGGTCAGGTCGTTCGGAATCGCTCTCTGGACGGCCTGCAGTCACGAATTTGTCACAAATATCACTTTGGACGCTACAGCCTTTCGGAATCTTTGGCGTGCAGAGCCTACCACGCTTGTCCTCAATGATGTCAACGATATCCTTCCTTTCGCAGCGTTCAATCTTACCCACATGCGTATCGAGCTCGATTGGATCGTGGACCTGAAGGACGCCGATCTGCTGCGACTAACGTCTAATTGTCCGCGGATCGAGGGTTTGTACATTGACGAAGAGATTGGATGGCGTTTTGCTGGAATTGGGCCGGTGGGCTTACTGAAGGGTTCTTCGACTATGTCCGTCTTTGTGGGACTCATCTCCATCGCTCTCGACACCCGCGGCTACCAAATTCCTTCTCATGATGAGTTCGAACCTGAATCTCTAATCGGGCGTGGACCCGGCGATCCTTTGTAGTCTGGGCGCTCTTTGTTCTTGCATTTCAGTTACTCGGCCACCGAAGAAGAGTCCGTCCCAACTTTGACGGTTTTCTTTACGGAGTATATGCCCTCGGATGCCGTATTTGTGATTTCGAGCTGGTGGAAAGACGGGCAGAGGACGGCGAAAGAAATGAAAACCGAGCGATCCAAACATCTCTGTAGCCATGGAGAGCGTAAATGGATGTGTGCCAATCGGGTTGCTAATTCTTGACTCCGCAAAGTGCCTGACGACTGAATGAGGATATCAGTGTGATGCGATCGCTTTAGCTCGGAGTCTCTGCGGATAGCGCCGAATCGTCGAACTTTGCCAGCCATGCTGTGCGCAATTCCCTACATGCTCAGGCTGGCCACTAACTGGGTTGAAACTTACCGCTTGAGTGGCTCAGTCTGATGGTCGAGAAGGTGGGCAGAACGGGGTAGAATGGGCAGAACGGGGTAGAATGGGCAGAACGGGGTAGAATGGGCAGAACGGGCAGAGAAAATAATGTTCTAAATGTAATAGAAGTCCATTCACTTCCCGGGCCCCGGCCCTGACTCAGGGAGAGTTCAGAATGTTATGCAATTCCCGACTCATTGAGTCATGGCCGCCAAAATAATACTAATACGGTGTTTTGAAATCGCTAAGCTGAAAGAACTCAGACGTAGAGATGGGCAGAACGGGAAGAACGGGAAGAACGGGAAGAAGTTTTGAGTAGAACGGGCAGAACGGGCAGAACGGGCAGAACGGGCAGACTGTCGAACGCTCATAGATCCAAGGCCCTGACCCAGGTCCGTGGAGAGTTCAGAATTGTGTGCGATTCCCAACCCGGCTAAGCTAAAACTTTGAACTCAGACGGTAGAGATGGCAGAAAAAGCAGAATCGGGAAGAACGGGAAGAAATTTCGCGCAGAACGGGCAGAACGGGCAGAACGGGCAGAACGGGCAGACAATCTATTAAACGTAATAGAAGCACGGGCAGGCATGTGTGTCCCAGATCCCCTGGAATTCATAACTGAGAAGTTAGAACTGGCAGTGTGTGTATTTCCGCGCAGTACTATCGGACTCCCAGTGACTGGCATACTAACCAGGCAGTCAACTTGTCACACCTTCAAAGGCCAGCGCTGAGAGTCGTCTGTGTGGATCCAAGTCCGTGGGGTTTCCGGCGCGTTCCGCAATTCTACTCTAACCTGAAGTCAGCGAGGGTTGTTGAATTGTCTGAATTCGGTTGACTATGCTGTGTTTCTCTGCTATATGACAACTAAGGAGTGCACTGAGCCGGACTAATCGTAGTAACCCCAGTTTCCATCATGTCTACACGTAGCTCTGTCGCATCATTCCCTTCCTATTCTCAAGCTAGACCTCTTGTCTCGCCATACACCATTCCTTACGAATCACACAATCCAGAGTCCTCCGCCGCTTCGAACAGAAAACGGGGGTCAATTTCTCCCACTCCTGGAGGGGAAGACGTCGTCCACTTTTCCAAGAGAGAAAAGGAATTCAATTCACCTGTGCGTATTCTGAGCGTTCCCGAGGATCGGTTTAACAGTTGTATTCACTCCTATCATTAGTTTGACCATGAGCATGCCTCAGAAGTGATGGAATACATGAACAGGGAAATGCTTCAGCTTGCTCGAATGAGTCGGGATGCTTGTAACGCAAAAATCCATTACAACCGTCTCCGTGCGCAAGAGCTGGAGAAGATGCGATCACTTGTGGAGGATGAGATAGAAGCAAGTCAGGCATGCCTCACGCAGGTGGAGCGTCAGATTGGCCAGATCCGCAAACGGTTGTATGCCAGCGGGGGTATAGCAAGCATCGATATCAACCAGCGTCAGCAATATTGGTCCCATCTCTTTCGTAGCCCCTCTTCCTCTTCCACTGGCTCGGATTCTGATGAGTCCGAAGTCGAGTCCAGTTGCCATGGTTCTGAATGTAGTTTCAGCTATCGCAATAGCATTTTTCCTCCTTCAAGTTCGTCGTAATTGGCTGAATCAGTGTACGACTCGGAATCCAATCATGTTGTACTACTTTTTCCCCCTAAAATTCTACTTATTGGTGTCAGCTGGCTCGTGTTTCTCAGAATTCTTTATTCGAACGTATACCTATAGCTTGAGGCGTTTGATACGATAACGAGGGTGATTTGGATATTGTACAATATTGTCTGACAGCAGACCTCCGAGTCAGTCACGGTCCACGGTGTCTAGTTTGAGTATAGCTGCTTACACCCCGTAAGCGTCGCTGTTCCCACCCGCACAGCTCGCTTCACCCGACAGTTCGAGCTGCGGGCATCGTCATGGGCCGGAAAACCGAAGGTTTTCGCCCATATGTCGTATCCCGGGCCATAGTAACGCATGATCAATATACTATCTATAGTCGTACATTATTTCCTCTCACCTAGCAAACTAAGCTCGATACGCATAGTAGATGATTATCGCACGTAAACTGAACTACCAGTAAGTATTTCCGCTGACAATTCTAACTCTATATTGAGTCTTATTGACGAGGACTCGGACTCTGACTGGACGATACTGCAGTGAATATAATACGCCGGTTAAGTATAAATGGAGAATCTTATCAGCTGAGTCTCCTATACTACTCTAGACACTTCACGGCATGCGGGGTGCAGCTACTTGGTAGCGATTACTCACATTGACAAAGTTGACCAATCGATCACCGCCAAACCGGTCATTAAATTATAATAGAGTCCGAGTCAGACTAGTACTTTCGGATCGGCGGCGGCGGGTTTTCAAATTCTTGAAAGACATGTTCACGGCAGCCATTCGGTCGTACTGCTGATCTGGCAATATCTGCAGCCTCTGCCGGAACTGCTGGTCGGCCAGTGAGTCATTCGGATAGTACCGTGACCTGATGCGTTCTGATCATTTACACTCTTCAGATCGAAAGTTCCATGATATGATCGAGGCTTCCAAGGGGTGGTCTATGACCGGTGACTCGGGTCAGCGCCATTCAGTAACTCGGATAGAACCGTGACCTGACGGCGGGCTTCCCCCAGTTTTACATCGACCATGACGTTTCTTGGAGACAACTTTATGGCACGTTGGTCATTTCGCCAGCACATAGTGCGTTCTATTATATCACTTACGCTTTTCAGATCAAAATTTCCATGGTGATCGAGGCTCCCAGGGGGCGGTCTATGGCCGGTGACTCGGGTCAGCGCGATTCAGCACGAGCAATTTTCGTTTCACGGTGCGCACTCCTCACAGCCTGCATGCCTTTTTCCATCAATTATAAATTCCAGGGTTTCATGACCATCTTATCCTCTCAGCTCACTCGAACATGTCAGATTCGAATCTTAGTCACACTTACTCTGACAACGACTACAGGCTCGGACAGGTAAATGCTCGTATACTAGCTGTAGAACCAAATCTCTGACGATATTCTGGGCCAGCCCGAGTCTGGCAACCAGCACCACAATATGTTTATCGTCCCGGTTACAGGTTCTACCGCCACCAACACCACGACCACGTCCGGTAACCCATTCCTGGGGTTTTATAACTATACCGCTTCCAATGCGCAAGGCAAGTTTTGTGAACTCTGTTTCAACTGACTCGGAGCCTGATCGCACACTCAGGCTCACCACTAGCCCCCAACGCCAGCAGCCATTCATTCACATCGGCGACGGTTCCAAGCACTCGAGCTGGAGGCGATAAGACTCAACAGCAACGAAAGGGAGACCTTCCAGAACAGGACAAAATTAACTTCGACCGCGCTTTCGAACATCTCGTGAACGAGATCATCCACAGGCTTGGATGGGGTAACGAAGCTATCAATACGGCGGGACCTGAGTGCCTCAGTCAAGCATCTGCCGAAAACGCAGAACGCGTAGGTTTGTCATCGTTTCTTCATTCTAGCAGGAATCAGTATTCACTGGAAACTGAACTATCTGAATTTTAGAGACACCCTGGAGCGATGACATACGGAGATTGGTAAGTAAAATACGATCCGCATCACATGCGCTGCAGCGCGGCTGACTCGGAACTCTGTACACAGCTCGTGGAGCAGAAACAGACCTTTCGAAGCAAGATGGTCGCAATTGCGATGCCATACGCTGACAAGTATCCGTTGTTTGGAAGCGTCCAATCGCATGCCAGTGGTCCTCGACCTGTGCGGACCCCTGAAGAGATCGCTGCAGCCAAGATCTTGTGCGAGAAAATGCTCGACGAGCGAAACTGGGACGCCTATTTTCTACACAACCTCGACGGAACTAGCGCAGAGGTATGTAAGTTTGGATTAATCGTTTGACCCCTTTTATCTTTTTTTTTTGAAAGGGGAGCACCATGTTCGCGAACCCGATCTTCCACGAGTTCCACGTTGATTTTTGGTACAAACACGCAATGTCGCCGCTTCCACACCTCGATTTAGATAAACCGTTGTGGGCGACGACCCCACTTCGGCTGCTTGCAACTTCTGCCACGGCAGTGAGTATTATATCTGTCTACCTCCGAGTCATCGACCACAGGCATCTGGCTCATAGTACCAACAGCTGGCTTGTGCGCTTCGTCGTGTAGCGCAGGGCGTGGAACCAGGGTCAAACCTATCGAGAACGGCCGAGTTGAAATACAGTGTAAAGCGTTACACGGTTATGGAAACCAAAATCATCGCCGGCCTGAAAGGAGTGCTAGAACTAGCACCTCAGGCTGGCACTCAGGCTGACGAGCTCCGAAATGGACTAAAGCTAATGTTGTTCAAGCTTCATCAACGAGGGATGTGAGTGCCGATTTGTCCGTCTGTATTACCCTAACAGTTTACTTACACCTGTAACAGGGAACAAATGCCAAAAAAAGCGGGGATGTGCGACTTTTTCATCCCGTCTTACGGGCAGCTATCGTCCTTAGTACGACGGGGTCCGAGTCACTCTCAGGCTGACAAGTTTTTCCACATGGAGGCTCAGAACGGCGGCGCCAGCTCGAGTTTCCAAGGTCACGCGTTCCAAGTCACACAAGACGACTCGGAGATGGGATACGAATTCTAGCCGTTAGTCACTATGGGAAGTAAAGTCACTGTTTTGAAAGGTGTCTGAATTATGTAACAATAGTGTCTTGATCAATGGAAAACAGTGGCTACGAGTGACGAATCTTGCCGGCCATCAGTAATTTACGATGCTAAATCTAGCTTATCTCGGCTAAATTTGGCTTATTTCCTGAGGCTGTGCCGTACAGCAAGATTCAACGAGATCACGCGTCACTCAAACATTCTCAGGCTTTTGGCACTACCCCATGCGACCCCGCAAGAGCTCCAGAAGGACATCGAGCGCGTTCGTGATCTCTTCCCG